>CAUYRT010010682.1:0-87592 GCA_963574885.1 Lepilemur ruficaudatus
CCAGGTCCAGGCGGCTGAGGACAGATTCTCCTTCTTCAGGGGGCTTAGCCCAGCCTTTATCCAATCTGGAACTCCTCAAGGAAAGATAGTGAGCCACCAGACAATGGGGCTGTCAGAAAGCTGATGTGATCTTGGGTTACACGAATAGAGACAGAAAGTTTAGAATTAGGGAGATGATGGTCCAGCCTATATGGACCAGAGAAGAGGACAAGATTTAGGAGAGAAAGAAAAAAAATTAAGTCAGGTTTAGAAAGGTGAGGCATGAGAGCCCAGATAGCTTTCCACGCTTTTCTGGTGTTTTAGCCACCTTTCTGTCCTTGGATTTCATGTGAAACTTCTGTATAGAAATTTATTTCCTGCCAATACTAGCTTGAATCAGAGTCTTTGTTTGCAACCTAAGAAGTCATAACCAATGCAGGAATGAAGTGAGAGTGCTCAGGGAAGCAACTCTTATAAATTGTAGAGCAACTTTAAGGGGTTGCCACAAAATTCTAACAAATACAGATAAACAGCCCAAATTCCTTAGTGTGAGTAAATGGCTTAGATTACCACACAGAATCAGTGACACAAAGCATAATCTACAGCGGCGATTCCCTTTGGAGCTTCCTGGACTTTATCCTGTGACTGTGACCCGCTGCCCGGGAAATCACCTGATTGAAATGAGGATTATTGAAGGTCCTTTGAAAAGTTCCGTTTGCTTTCAAAACCACTACATTTTTATAATACTACTTGGACTCGTCCCATTTTTTTTTTTTCTGACAGTTCTAGCTATTTACCTGCTTGCTCAACAGGTAAAAGTAACTAGTAACAACTCTAGTGTGTTTTTAATTTTAAGTGAAACTATACCTTTAGGATTGATTTCCCAGAAATACCATTCCCTTACCAATCTTAGGGTTTAGAGTAAGGTATCATCATTATATTCATTCAGTTACAGTGATATTAAGAGCTTCTTCTTGGAGTCAACAACTCCTGTCAGTAAATCCATTATTATTATTTTTTCTCCAGATAATCTAGTGGGCTTGAAATAAAGTATAATATCTATGTATATAGCACTGGCAGAAAACTTGGGAACACATCAATTAACATTTCTATAATCCTACCTTGGATCATGTTCTTCCAAGATAGGAAGTGTTAATAATAAATCTGGATGAGCCTTCTTCTGGTGAAGATGGACCCTGGAATTCTGAACTTAACTGGCAACATTCTCTCTTCTTCCCCAACCCCTACACCAAAGCTTCTAGCTTTACCATCATGTTCTGCATGGAAACCACCAAGACAAAGTTTCATTTTACTCTTGGTTCCAGCAGCAACCCCTGCAAAGCCATGATTTTTGGGTCATCCTTACAAACTCATATAGCTCTGCCCATCTACTTTCATTACCTATCTACCACCTTTTCTAAGACCAGTGTCCTCTGGCACTCAGACAGTGATGAGAAAAATGCCCCTATTCTCTTCCACTTTTATGAATGTTTCCTTTGTCTTTTTGATCTAAATGAAATCTGGCTTTTCTCCCTGAGAACACTGTTTCTTCAGAAACTCTCTAAATTGGTGACTTTCTGGAAACTCTAAATTCTCCACCACAACCCTTGTATAATTGATATCCCTAGATCTTCCCTGTCAAATATAGTGGCCACTAACCACATGTGTCTTTTAAGCACTTGAAGTGTGGTTAGTCAGAATTAAGGGTGTGCTATATTCGAAAAATACACTCTGGATTTCAAAGGTTGCACAAAAAATCACATGTAATATGTTTCATTAATAAGCTTTCATGTTGACTACATGTTGAATTGGATATACTGGTCTAAGTAAAATTTATTATTAAACTTCTTTTTTCTTTTTAATATGGCCATTGCAAAATTTATTATAGAATTATACACATCTCACACTATTGTTCTATTAGGCCATTTGCTCTTATTCTTTCTTTTACAAAAGCCCCAGCATTTAATCTCATGTCATCAAACACTTGCTACCACCTTCCTCCTACTGTGTGCAGTGAACTTCTAATGCCCAAAACCCTGCTCCACTTTTTTTCTCTTTCTTCCTTTCTTCTTTCTTTCCTTCCTTCTTTCCTTCCTTTTCTCCTTCTCCTTCTCCTTCTCTTTTTTCTTCTCCTTCTCCTCCTCCTTCTTTTTCTTCTTCTTCAAGATTTTAGCTTCTGGCTCAATGTCATTGTTTCCAGTGCCCAGTCATAATGTCCTTGTGATTCCAATATTCGTATAGATAATATTTCAATAGATGTGGGCTTTCACTTCACTTTCTCTTTTCCAGTGATTTTTTCCTCTACTTTCCCTCAAACATTATTGTGGTCATATGCTAGAACTTGCCATTATGAAAACTTCCAATCCCCCTATAATTTCAGTTTTCAAGTGGTCTACCACCGCTTCTTTTTCTCTCTAGTAATCATCTCCAATGGTCTTTTCCTCATATCATTTCTTACCCAATTTAAATGTCATTATTCTTTGTTTTAAACACCCCCTTGCATATATTTGCAATGCCTTTCCCCTCTGTCACTTTGTCTTATTTATCAGGCAAAATTCCAATTCTCTTTACTTATTTACCTTCTTCATTCCTGCACCCTTGAAGCTGAACATACTTGTATGGAAATCACCAACCATATGCCTGGCCTCGTTTTAGGTCTCAGACCACAAAGCTAAAGCAGGTCCCTAGTACTGAGCAACTATTATTTACTCTCCCATGTGACTATTTTATACGCTTTCCTCTCTTTTCACACCTCAACACTTACTCTCCACCTTCACTTTAAGCACATGGCTTTGCTTCCTAGTTCACTGGTGAAAATAGAAGCAATTGCAAGAGTATTGCCACACACCTTTACCATGCTATGTACCTACTGAATCCACATTTATTCACATAGATTCTGCTTTCCCACTGTTATGGATGATGGGTTTTAGCTATTAACTCCCATCCCTCTATCTGAACAGTAGATTTTATTTTTTGTCACTTATTTAACCTCATTACTCCAGAAATCATTATGACTTTTCCTATTTTTACTGGATCTTTTCCATGAGCATAAAAATGTACTATAGTTTCTACTATCTTTAAAAACCTTCTCTTAATGCTACATCTTCCCCCATTTACTGTTTCATTTATCTGTTCTGCTTTTGCAGCAAAATTTGTCCAAGTGTTTTTTTTTCACATAGTTTTTCTACAAATCTCCTTCTCCCATGCTGTCTTGAACCCATTCTAATCTGTTTTTGTCCCTACCGCTTCATCAAAATTATCTGTGCAAGATTTCCAATGGATTCAGTGTCTAAATGCATGTCCAATTTTCATCCTACTTTAAGCAATCACTCTTCCTTGAAACACCTTTAAATTCCTTCTTTCTACCTCTCATGCTGCTCTTTCTTATTTTCCTTTGCTCATCTTTTCTTATCGTTCTGAACTCTAAACACTGGATTGTCCAACAGATAAGACTTTGCACTTCTGCTCATCTGTATCTTATCTTAACTCCCTTGATGGTATCATTCAATTTCATGACATTAAATATAGTTTCATATTCATAACTCTAGTTTATTCTTTTCCTTTGAAATTGTCATTTATCTAAATGTCTATTAATAGTTTCATTTAAATATCTAATCAGCATAATATCTAATAGACATCTCAGATATAAGATGTCCAATATCTGATCTTCCCCAACTTGTTCTTCATACTCTCTGCACTGTATCAATAAGTAAATGGCAACTAAATGCTTTCAGTTATTCAGGCCAAACAATTCAAAGTCATCCTTAATTTTTCTTTCTCTCCTAAACACCACATCAAATCCATTAGTAAATCCTACACCTCTATTTCAAAAACTACATTCAAAATTTTATTATTCCTAATTGCCTGATTTATTACTACTCTTACCAATCCAACACCATTTCTCTTGTATATTTTCGATAATTTTCTAATAGATTCCTTTTCTTCCACACTGATATCATCCCCCCAATTCCTTACCCTGCCCCCTACCCCATGCCCCATTTCTACTTGCCACATAGCAGCCAGGGTGATCCTGTCTAGCCTTGTTAGACGAAGTCACTCCTTAGTCAAAGGCCTACAATGGCTTTCCATCACACTGAGGCTAAAGCCGTACTTTCCCATGGCCCTCAAGGCCATACACATCGTCCTCTTTTACCTCTTTGACATTATTTCCTATGTCATTTACCTTCATTCACTAAGCTTGTGGCCTTGCTGTTATCAAAATATGACAAGCATGCCCTTGCTGAGAGACTTTTAGTGGGTAATACTAGAAGATAAAACTAAAAGTGCAATAATAATTTAGACTTTATCCTGTAAGTAGAAGAGAATAATTTTAGGTGAAGAGAAAAGTAAAATATGCATTTTAGAAAGTGAACTGTATGTTAAAATTATGTAGGACTGAGTAGGAATGGGAGAGACTTAATGTAGTTTACTAAAATTTGGTGATTGTTTTTTTTGAGGTTACTAGGTTTTCAAAGAGAGGTGAGATGGATTTAAACAGCATTTTAAAAATAGAATTGAAAGGATTATTTCACTAAATACACTTGATTGAGAGTTAGGGAAGACTCAAAGATGGCTGAGGCACTCAGCTTGCTCTGAGAACCTCTCTAAGAAGAAAAAGCAGACAAAATGTCTGTTTTAGTCAGTTCGGCCACAATAACATAGCTCTGTAGACTGCGAAGCTTATAAACAGCAAAAATTTATTTCTTACAGTTCTGGAGGCTGGAAATCTAACATTAAGGTAACAGCATGGTAGAAATCTGGTGAGGGCCTTCTGAGTTATAGACTGCTAACTTCTTGTTGTACCCTCACATGGCTGGAAAGGTATGAGCTAATGCTCTGGCATTTTCTTTTAAGTGCGCTAATCCTATTCATGAAGGCTCCATTCTCTTGACTTACTCATCTTCCCAAAGCCCTTCTAATATCTTCTAATACCATCACATTGGGGGTTAGGATTTCAATATATGAATCTTAAGGGGGCATAATATTCAGTCCATAACAGTGTCCCATATCTATTCTGACATTACACTATGTCATCTGATATACATGTCATGATTTTTCGGTTCTAGTCTATACCCAGGTCTTGCCCTAAGACTGGTAGATCAAGACCTTGTAAGGGCCATGTCCACTTCAGCACACAGCTTCCTTGTTTACAGTCTGACTAATACTTATAAAAAGGGGACTTCATGCTCTAAGAAATTATATTTCACAAACAACAAATGTCACTTGGATAAGATAAAATTGTGACCTAATCAACTTAATACAAAAACAAGTAGCCAACCAATCTGTGATACAATGTGTTCAATTTGAAAAGAGGAACAATTCCTAAGTCTAAGGTTTGTGTAATTTTCAAGATATAATGAAGGGCTTTTTAATGTCCTGTCTTTTGGATAGCCTAGTACCTTGTCCCTTGGAATTTGTTACTGGCTTTAATGTTTCTGTGTCCAACTCTGTGAACTGCTGGAAGAGTTTGATTTCACTATGTCTCACACTCTATGTGACTGAGTTATCTTTTTAAGTACAGGACTCTGATCTTGAATCCCAGCTGCCAAGTCCACACCCTCTCGGGAGAAATCTAGCAAAAGGTTCATTTATATATCATTTGAGAGAATCACTTTACAAAACCCTGCCATGCATGTCAAATATCCTCCCACTTCCTAAGAGGTCAACAGTCTTTAGACAGGGACTTAGAATTGTTTCATCTGTAGAAGCTGTCATTTCTGAAGCAAACACTTTTGAAGCTTTGAATACCAGTACCTATATCTATTGCTCTTGGTCCCTAAGGACCTGAGGAATCAATGATGTTACCTGCATAGCTTATTTAAAGACAGCTTTAGTTACTATGCAGCCATAATGCTGTATTGAATGACAGTTAATTCTTTTGTAGTCAAAAATTATTTTATTTTTCATAACACATCACATGAGCTCTCTCTTTCTCTGTACATTTCCATGCATATAAACATATAGGAGGAAATCTTTTATGATATAATTTAACATTTCACAAAAAGTTATCAGCTACCATGGGAATACAGACAGGGAAAAGACAGAATTTTGTTATTTAGATTTAGTGTCATCACTGCTGATATTTGTAGGGTTATTATTATATTATTGGGTTTGGTAATTATTTGGTTTATTTGGTTTATTTATTCATTTTTTTATTTGAATGCATGGCATACATAAGAAATATAAAAATACAGAAAAAAAATCATTAAGAGCCCTCAAAATGAAAAATTATCACTTCTAAAATCACACATACACAAACACACATATATTAGGTTGGTGCAAAAGTAATTGTGGATTTGGCATTGTTGACATTTGCCCTTTGATATTGGAATACATTCTTAAATAAATGTGGTTATGTTACATATCATTTTAATGCCCATTTCTCGCCTTATTTATTTATTTATTTGCTAATGACTTATTACTTGTTTATTTTATATTTATTTTAGACTATGGAAGTGATATCAGTTAGACAAAAAAAAAAAAAAGCAAATTTGAGCTATTTTCTTATTTGTCTTCAAAATGGGTTGTAAAGCAGTGGAGATACCTCTGAACATCAACAACACATTTGGCCCAGGAAGTGCTAATGAACATACAGGCACAGTGGTGGTTCAAGAAGTTCTGCAAAGGCTATGAGAGCCTTGAAGATGAGGATTGCAGTGGCTGGCCATCGGAAGTTGACAATGACCAATTGACAGCAGTCATCAAAGCTGACCCTCTTGCAACTACAGGAGAAGTTGCCAAAGAACTCAACGTTGACCATTCTACAGTTGTTCAGCGTTTGAAACAAATTGGAAAGGTGAAAAAGCTCAGTAAGTTGGTGCCTCATTAGCTGAATGAAAATACAAAAAAAAAAAATTGTCATTTTGAAAAGTGTCATCTTCTCTTACTGTATGCAACAACAATGAACCATTTCTTGATTGGATTGTGACGTGCAACAAAAAGTGGATTTTATACAACTGACAACTGTCAACAAACAGCTCAGTGGTTGGACCAAGAAGAAGCTCCAAAGCACTTCCCAAAGCCAAACTTGCACCAAAAAAAGGTCATGGTCACTGTTTGGTGGTCTGTTGCTGGTCTGATCCACTACAGCTTTCAAAATCCCTGTAAAACCATTACATCAAGAAGTATATATATGCATCCTAATATGTTTTTCAAAATAGAATGATACACCATTTTGTAAACTGTAATAAGAATATTCTAATCAAATTCATTACTTAACCTTGGGATAGACTTATTTTGTGCCAGAGAACCAAATGAGGGTAATGAAACATTTTTGTAATAAAAACTAGATATGCAGTATTATGACATTGGATGCCAGGTACTAGGTAAGGTTTAGACATCTGTGTCCAGAAAGATACCATGTAGTTTGAACTTCAAGCTGAGTCTCAGTGTGATATATTGAACATATTTAGAGATTGCACTAATACTTGGAAAATTCTACACTAGTTGAAATGCTACAATATCTATAGTTAAAAATTAATCTATAGTTTATGTAACATTGCCCTTTTGTCTTAGATATATTATTCATAAATTTCTAATGAATATCAATTTTATAAAAATAGTTGACTTATATACTTACAAATTATTGATTGATAACAAACAATCATAGGATTCCTAGAAGTGATCTGGCAATTCTAAGCTTAAAAATTGCAATAATTATTATGACCCTATGGATAGAATAGAGGCTGGAAAACATATACTATTATTAACTTTATGTAATTTACAAATAATATAATATAAGCTGGTTAGCCCCAGAAAAGAGAGGGCAGATTAGTTTTATTCCTATCTGCATGGTTTTGTATAACTATCTATTTTTATACTGTCTGTGTATGTAAGACTGTCTACATGATTTGTTAACCTTTCTTTTGCTTCCATATGAATTTTCAGCTCATATGAAATATTTTATTACATTCATTCCTTAAAATGATTGGAAGGAATTGTTTTGCGTAAGCCTGATTATTTTCAAATGTAAGCAATACAAAAGATTGTATATAAAAATAGTTTATATATTAAGAATATTACTTGCCTCCAAATGCAACCCAAATAGGAGGACTGTTTAGTGATTTATAATACGTTGAAAAATAGGCCTTTATGTCCAATGTAGCACTTCTAAAAGTAAAATGCTACTGAAAATTTCCTTATATTGCTTAAATATATGGAACTACAAGGCAGCTGGATATTGCAAATAGCATTGCATAAATTACATAAACTTGAATAGAGCAGATTTGAAATGAGTAGAAAGAGGAACTATCATTGGCTTTTCAAAGGAAGTGTTACTGTTTGACAAAACACCACACATTCCCCAAAAACATATGTTAATTTGCAAAATTTGGTTTTATTCCTCATGGATCACATTTACATAGGGGACTTAGAGACATTTATCTACTGAAATTTTAGTGACATATCAGCCTCTAGCACAGTGTTGAGTTAAGGATAAGTAAATCACTAAACAATTGACATTTCTAATAACATATAGTAGAGTGAAATATGCATTCAAGAAATGAACTAACCTTGGATTTCAAGTTTAAGAGATATCCTTAGATATTTATAGGTAAAACAGTATTTAATAAAATAAAGTTCAGACTCTTCTGATGTTGAGATATTTACAAAGTGAATTCAACCATAAGCATTATTTGATTACTTTTTCATTAGAACATTTATACAGTTTTATTTAAAAATATGTACCAGTTAAAATAATTATATATTTTTTATAATATTAAATTGGAAAATATTATTTCATATGCTTATATATCTTAATATATGGTTTATTTTAATGATTATATTATTGACTTTAAATATGTAATCTTTTTTTAGAACACAATCTTTTATATATAGAATACTCTTAAAAGCCTCTTTTTTATAATTTGATAGCTTGTGAAAAATCCTCTTTGAACAATTACAGTGAAGATTATCAATGATTCCTAAGAGAGTAGGAAAATCATAGGTCTCTAAACTACTTGTCTGACATAATTGTGAATAAGTTAAAAGTTTCCAGGGTTATTTTAGCCAATATTCTTTTACCAAAATAATTTAGGAAAATTTTACATTTTCCTAAAAATAAAACTTTAGTTCTTCTAAGAAAGACTTTAAATGTATTAAAATCATTCTTTGATTTTTTTTAAATCAGTGGAATCTTCAGCATGAATATATCTTTATATAATGGAGCTCATGACCACATAATTTTTATTGTGACCCATAAATCTCTAACAACCTACAGAGAAAAGAAAAATAAGTGAAAATATTTGGACTTTCTTCCTTTTTCTCCAAAATTTTACCTTATTTAATGTGCATGTATTTGTTGCTTTAGAAATGCATACTTAAAATATTATTCTGAGATTATTTACTGTAATTAAGATACAAGAAGATAACAAAAAACTGAAACAAAAGACTTTTCATTTTATAATAACAATAGTGAAAAACTGCTCTTAGATCTAATGGAATGTAATGAGATGGGAGAAGCTACAGCTGAAGCACACGCAAAAAAGAAACGGGATTTTAATTTGACTGTAAACTAAACACGAATCAAGTGTTTTATGCATGCCTTTAAAAGCTGATGCCTTTGAAGCCTCTGTTAGTTCTGAAATGTGATTGAGTTTGGATGGAGGTTGAGGGTAGAGGGACTATATATTAAGAATAGTAGAAAGAAACTAGGGATATTCAGCTTGGA
The DNA here is from genome assembly GCA_963574885.1 of Lepilemur ruficaudatus. Classification (NCBI taxonomy): domain Eukaryota; kingdom Metazoa; phylum Chordata; class Mammalia; order Primates; family Lepilemuridae; genus Lepilemur; species Lepilemur ruficaudatus. The sequence goes on from CAUYRT010010682.1 coordinate 9,647, forward strand.
AGAGAGAAAACTCTGGGGGCAGGTATGGGAGCTGTTCCAAAATAGTCAAAGGACTTCAATATGGAAGGGCCATTAAACTGCAGCAAACGTTTCGACTATTTTACATCTGAGGACTCGTCAACTCTGAGATTATATTTATTTTGTGAGCAACACTAATCTTTTCAGGAGACAATGATTGTGATCACTAATAAATCACAATTAACTTAATATTTAATGACCTGCTTTTCAAAACTGCTATCACTGCTGACCCCAGGGTTATCTGTGTTCACCAGCAGTGGTGAAAACATCTGAAAAGTGATGCTGAAGCAAAGAAATATAATTGGGCCTTGGGGATTTGGAAAGCTCAGTAGGGTTAGTCCTTTTTAGAAACTGTGCTAAGCATAAGCTTAGAATCCCCCAAATCTTGGTGTGTGTGTGTATATATATTCTCTTCATGGCTGTTCCTAAGATCTAAAGGATACTATCTTAGGCTTATATCGTTCAGTTGAAGGCTCTAAAGGATGGATGACAGGCCAATTCTTAAGCCTATTAAGTGAAAATTATGGTACTGCTGACTACAGACTCTAAAAGTCTCAGTAATTGCCACTGTGATTTAAGATCATCTCCAAATGCAACATAGTGAAACTCATTGCTATTGCAACCAGCAACAGAGTAGCCTTTAAACACAGAATACAATATTTACACAGCTATATTTTTCCATTTGTGATTTATTAATTGAATAATTCCTCAGTACCAAATTAGACCTATTATAAATATTTACAATGACCATGCAATTCTCTTATCCCTAGTGGATGGGGACAGGTTACCTTGGTGATAATAAAGTTCTTCAAAGGCCATTCCCAATGGCATGCAGCATAAGGTTCAGGTGTGAAGGAGAAATTTCAGTTAACAATTAGCCACTTTTCATGAATTTGTAAGAACACAACTGATAGAAAGTTAAATGTATAGAGTAAAATGATCACTTGAGTTAAAAAAATTCCTGACACAGCGCTAAGGTTACATAGAAACAACAAAATTGTCTTTAAACCTAGGTAACATCACTGATTCTTCAGTTCAAAGAAATTATGATTCTTGAGGACTTGGAGCAATAGATATAAACGCTGGTTTTCAGAGCATAAAAACTGTTGGCTTCAAAGAAGACGCTTAAGGAGATGAAACAATTCTGAGCCCCGTCAGAAGACCTTTTGGCCTCTTAAGAAGTCGATGGATTTGACATGCATTGCAAGGATTTGTGAAGCAGCTCCCTTGGGATATATTCAACAAGAGTTTTTGATTGATGGTACTTGTTCTAAGCCATCCATTTCCTTAAATCTTTAAAAGTATTTTTATTTAATAACCAAAAAAAAAAAAAAAAGGAAAAGAAGAGAAATGAAAGATGTGCCCTGGGAAAAGGGTACTTATTTGATAATATATGGTGTCAACGGCCTTGCTTTTTTAGAAGCAAACAAAACAAATAATAAAACAAACTAGAGAACACTATTATGCTGCAGTAATAGCTGATTGTATTTGAAGAATCTTAAGGAGGGAACTACATAAGAAGTTTGGAAAAAAATAAAAGTATTTATAGCAAAAAAGTGATAATTGAGGGACTTCTATTGGTATATTTCATTTCTAACTTTTTGACCACTTGCTTTCTGTTTTTAATAGTGGAAGGTTTACATTTACCATTTAAATAGCCATCTGAAAAGTAAAATCAATACTATTTTCCATTACTTTTTCCATTTCAAAGAGGGAATCGACCTTACCAAGTTTCTTCTCTAGACAGAGGTAAATGGCTTATTATAAAGAGAAGATGTGAATTTCACTATGTGGATGGCGTGGGTTGTGAGCTTCCCTGTGGTGATTGTATTGTGCTCACCTCCACTCAGGACTGAGCACCACTAACCATTTATATCACACTTGAGCTGGGCTCAGACTAGACAACTGTGTATAGTGGCCCTCTACAGGAAGCAGGTTTAATCAACTTTCAGGAGGGAATGGGTTGCTGTCAGTGCAGGAAGGTTCAAATAAGGCAATTTTAGAGAAAACTCTCTAAGCTGTCTTTTTTTTTTTCTACCCCTGGCATTTGTCAAAGCAAGTAAATATAGCATCAACAGGTTTTTGTTTTGTGTGTTCTCTGTAAAAAGCCAGATTTTGGAATCCATGAGAAATAAAAGAAAACACATGTCATCACCACTATTTCAAAGAGGCAACAGTCAAATTCATATCCTCCCCACTCTTGTTGTCAGTTTTACTGGAAACAGGTGGAGACAGAGAATACCCTGGACACTCGTTAGTGGGCTGACTGTTGTACTCTCTCACTACTCTAATACGGTAGCCGCTAGCTAAATTTAAGTATAGTTACTCAAATTTAAATTAATTAAGAATAAAAACAATTGAAGATTCCATTTTAATTCAGTGAAAACAACCACATGTCAAATGCTCAGTAACCACATGTGACCTGTGAATGTCATATTGGATAGTGCAGAGGTAGTATATTACCTTCATCACAGGAAGTTCCAATGGACAGCATTGCAATGTCTCCTACAATAGAAAAAGCAGTGGACTGAGTGTGAAAAGTCCAGGGTTTGAGTCAGGGTTATCATTATTTTGGATGACCTAGAAAAAATTTATCTTCCTTGTCTTGAATTCAGCTTCCTTCTTTTTCAAATGTGCGATTTGTTTGAAAACACGTGAGGTCTGTTATAGCAGTGATGCACAAATGCTATAAGGATTCTGTCACAGAACAGGGCCAAGAGTTACCTGGAGTCTCCTGAAAGTGTACTCTTATTTTAAAAGCTTCTGAATGCATAATTGCATCCCAAACTGAAGTTTGACTTTGATTTCTTTCAAGGGTCAGGCCCGTTTGGCTTCTAATAAGCAAATAAACAAAACTGTTACTGCTGATAGAGAGCATTGCTTAATACATAAAAATACAATGTTAAATTTCTTTCATAATCCACATTATCAGCCAATCTATGAGTGTCATTTGAATTGTAAATATTAAGCTTGTTTTGGTAGCTATAGCTGAAATGAAAGTTTAAAAGAATACGGTAGTTACATTTGTGATTTTATTGAGAATTGTTTTCACTAGGGAACTCTCAGCCTGTCGGATTAAAATGGTAAAGAGACCTTTTACTGCAAGAGCTCTGACAGTTATCCCCTTAGTAAAGTTTGCTTTTGTGATAATTACACCTACTCTTGTTTACCAAATGAATCACTTTTCAGTGCTGCTTTTAACCTTGACTGGTTTCCCTTTGATGATTACTTTTTGCTATGATGAGATGTTTAGAAATACACTGCACATTTTGCACTGTTCCCTTTTTCAAGGAATGTTTACTCTTGGTTTTCTTTAAAGCAAATTTCCAGGGTTCATTTTAGGGGGCAGTTAAATTTGGGGGAGAATAACAACAATATACCTTTCACCTGCAAGAGGGTGAATGTGTGGCTGTTAGTCAGGAGTATGATACCCAACTTCCATGCCTCCCTTGGGCACATCACCAGCCCCACTTGGCATTATGGGAACTTGAGAGAGGAGAGATGAAGTCCTAGTAATTTAATATTCCTACTCCAAGAACAAATGTCTTGATGGATCAAGGCAAGCATATGCACACACAAACACAAACATACAATTGTGTCCAAAAACCTTCTCTGGATTCCATGCCCCCCTTGCACTATTTCCTTCTTTATCTTCCACTTTTCAAAGTCAAATTTCCAAGTCACCTTTCATCCCTTTTGCAATTTTTGGCTTCCTTCTCATTCGTTAGCCACTATGTTGTTACTTCTACCACATGCCTCCACTGAAACTTCTCTCATAGAAATCACCAATGCACTATGTAGACAATTAAATACACACAATGGACCCTGAAAACTAATAATTTCCTGACCACAATGATCAATTTCCCTTTTTGAACATGCAAGTCATTTAGCTTTCATGGTACCACACTCTTTTGGTTTTCCTACCTTTCCATCCTTTTTGCAGGCTCTTTATGCTAGAGTTGCTTCCTATTTATTGGTAATTTCAATTTAGGAATTCTTTTTTTCTCACTCCACACTCACATTGGGCAATTGCATTTACTCTCAAGATTCAAATATCATCAATATACTCCTGATACCCAAATACATACTTGCAGGTCAAATTTCCCCTCTAGGCTTCATACAGAGCATACCTTTAACTCGAATTCATCTTTGTCTATTCACCTTCCATTTATTTCTTTTCTACTATTCCCCATTTCATTAAATTGCTTCATCCTCCTGCTACTCAGACAAAAATACCTGAGAGTTATTGGTGATTCCACCATAGGCCTTAACTCCCTGTCCACCCAGTCAATGAATTGCTGACACCTATTGATTCTACCATCTAAAAGACCACTTTTTTCTAACTCCATTTCTACTGTCTTTCATCAGACTTTTTATTTAAATTTCTGCCATAGCTTCTGAATGTCTTGGATACTGTAGTATTTTGTATCTGAAATTCATCTGCTATAATGCCAGAGTAATTGTTTGGAAACACAATCTGATTCAGACAATCCCATCCTGAAGATCCCTCGGTAATTCCCTGTTGCCACTAGGATAAACTGCCAACTTCGTACGGTGACTAGTAAGACTATCTGGGATTTTTGCCTTTCCTTTGTCTTCTCACTTCGTCCCTGGAAATATTTCCCCTCAAACTCAAACCTTCAAACTCTGATTTCTTTTAGTTCTCTGAATTTTTCCCATTTTTCTCTTACTTCACCACCTTCACACATGTTGTTTGTCCATCTTTCACCACGGCTCCATTCTTCTGAAGATCTCTTCCCCTTTCAGATCTCACCGTAGACATTGATTTCTTCAGGAAATCTTCTTGACATAGATAGAGCAGGTTAGCTGCCCTCAAGAGCAGCTTTCCATAAAATCTTTAACTTCCACTATTATGCAAACAGGATTATATTTAATGTTTAATTATCTGTCTCTCCTACAAACTATAAGTTCTTTTATTAAAGCATAAACTTTGCCAATTTTACTCGATACTATTTTTCTATAAATTGAGGTGAAGATTCACATGCATAGGAGTTGTTGAAATCAACATACAAGATATACATATATGGACATATGTACTGCACATAATACGCATAAACATATATATTAGTCATTAATTTATTTAACAAATATCAATATTAATGTCCTAGAAACTCATCTATAGAGGTAATGGCATGAATAGCTATTTCTGCCATAACACAACATATATGTTCTTGAATAATTTTTGTTCCTCAAAATTGCACGTAAAAATAACAGGGCTGATTGGAAAAAATAGAGTTCAGCAGAGATTCAAACCCTATGTAACTTTTCAACTACAGTATTAACTAAATTATTAATTAGTGTCTGGGATTATAACACAAACAATGAAGACAGGCCACTCAGTGTGACTGGTGTCAACCTCAGAGGATAATTTTTAAAAGATTGCCAGAACAATAGATTGTAAATGCCGTCTTGTGGGCAGTACAATGATACAGACCAAGTTGAGCTCTGAGCCAGTGGGGCTGCCATTTAGAGGTCACAGGAGCAAGAGAAACGTGTTATGAGCTGAAATCTGTGCAAGACTGGCAGCAAACGTCTCTGGGGACAGCCCTGCATGCAGGTACTCAATTTTCCTTTTTTAAAAGTAGAGCTGAAAGGGATTCTATAGTGTAGCAGCTGAACTGAAGGCTTTTTCCTCTCCTGATGAAAGTTGTAATTCTATTCGTGCTATTCTGGCTCCTTTTTCCTAGAAAAACCTGTGTGTAAACTTCCAGCATTTTCTAGTCTTGATTATATATAAAGTAAGCAGTGTGGGAGAAATATACATGTGGGGCACAACAGACAGTAGTATTTACACACTAGGGAAGTGATATTGGAATTGCATTCTTTTCATGACTACCAATATCCACAATCACTTTCAGAAGGAAAAAAAGAAAGTCAAAAGTTGATAAGGTGTTAGCCCTTCCTCACTCCAAATGGAAGAGTATGTGCTTTAATACAAGTGTACAAAAAGGTGTTTCAGAAGTAAGTATATGTGCGTATGAGAGAGAGAAAAAGAGAGAGATTGGGAGAAAGGGACAGAGGAGAGAGAGAGACTGAGTGAGAGACTGGATTAAATAAAGGTGACAGAATTACTGAGTATTGTTGAATAAAGGATTTTTTGAAATAGGAATAAGATCTTACCCAACCATAGGAGACTCTTTGGGAGTGAAGATCTGAAAAGAAGAGTTCTAGAAATCAGAGAAAAGTCAATCCCTAGGACTTCTGAAATGCTGATGTGGGTGGCAAATTGAAACTTTCACAGGGTTCTGGGAAGGCAGGTCCCTGCAGCTGACAGAGTATCACTGTGCTGGTGAAGTCTGTTGCCTATACCTGTCATGAAGGGCATTAGATTCTGTCAGCAGAGCTACAAGTTGGGGAAAAGAGCTTTTTATGTTCTTTTTGGAGGTCAAGGATAAAATGGAAACTGCCAGCACTTATGTGTCTGTTTATTCCCATATCTTACTGCCATAACTTTGGAGAAGAATGGATGTATCTTCACTCTGCCTTTCAAAGCATGCACAGATTTTTTTTTGTGGCAAATTGGAGTCATACAGGCAAAGATGTTCCTGAAAAGGGGATATAGTCACAGTTTAGGCAAACTGACACTTAAAATATGTGTAGGTTAGCCTACAGAGGGATGCAAGTGCCAAATTGTGGAGCACTTCAAAGGCCAGAACTTCGAAGTTGCATTGTGTTCTGGAAAGGGACCTTGCTGCCATCTTTGTTTCTGTGAGATAATTTTGACAGCAATAGAATAGACTGGATGGAAGAGAGACTGGAAGTTTTGGAGACCAGTTATGAAATCTTGCAATGGTTCTATGTAAGATATTATTAATATAAAGAACTGAACTGAAAGCATGAGTTTGGAAGTAAAGAAGGGAAAATCTATTTTTAAAAAAAGATTTTCTAGAAAATTTTCATCAAACCAATTATTTGGATCCTGTCTAAGTGGTACAAAGTCCAAAATGACCAAGAAATTATAGCCTGGTTTCCATATGGCCTATGTATCTCTGGGTCTTTTTTCTTACAGATTTCTCTACTTGGAACATTTTTCCTGATATTTACAAGCCTTCATTTCACTCAAGCCTGGGCTCAAATATCACATCACTAGGGAGTGCATTAAAATACTGTGCCTATGTGTGCTCTCTTTCCTTATCCAACATTATATTTGTTCATAACATTCATCACCACATTACCTTATACATTTATTGGTTTTTCAAAAAAAATTTTACTCTAGTGTCTGTCTTCTCCATACACATGTATTCCATGAGAGCAGAGATACGTTTTGCTGTGTTTATTGATGTATCTCCTACCCTTGCATAAAGAATGGACACCTGACTGTGAGAATGACAGGGCCCAGCTAAGTTCTATTCCAACTGAATTCTCAGAGGGTCTAAAAATTCACGCAGTCCTTACTTCAAATTGATGGAGTGCTAAATAAGTTCAAACTCTACCCACTATTGGGGATGGACTCCTAATTCTTTGCCAGCTATTAGATTATTTGAGGCTGATGGTGTTGTTGGAAAAAGGATTGGAGAAGTTGGGCAATGACAAAATGGCATGAGGTGATTGCATAAAAAGGTATAATTATTTGGTAATCATTCTGTACCTAGGTTTGGTACCCAAGCCAGTTGCTACAACTCCTGCAGATACGTGGTCATGACTGCACATTGTGTGTGCTCTAACAGCAAGACAATAGGACTTGGCTTTTGTATAGAAGATTCAGATTCTACTAATTATACTGAATAAAAACTTGGAAACATATAGTGGGCAGAATAAAAACATGGAACACAGTGGAAGAAGACATGCTGCAGGAGGAAATGAGAGGATTCTCAAAGAAACCTCAGGATTTTTGTTTGTGGTTGAACCTGAAGATAACATGAAATAGCAGTATTACTATGTACATATTATTATGTGTTCAGGGTCAGGGATTTAGAATGGAATTGGGATCTTCTAAGCAGAAGATTGCACTGGGCACTGAAAGCCAGATGGACAAAGGAGAATTCTCTTGGCTGGAATACTAAGAAGACCTAATCAATTGCCAGCTTGGATGCCCTGAGTTAAGAGTTGTAAATGAGTGTTGGGCAGTTTGATCAGAATGAAAATGGATTGAGTATGATGAAGGGTGCTAAGTGATTGGTGAAAAAAACTGTGGAGTGCTGGCTGTGTGTCTTCATGTGCTGGCAGATGTGTGGTGTTTTGGGGTACATACATGTATTTGGGTGAATGTTGAATTTTTTTTAAGACCCAGGACAATCCTGTAACTCTTTAGCCTACTGTGAATTTAGCTGTGCTGCAGAATGCTATTTAATGTATTATTTATCTTTCAGAAAACAGCCTAATACTGCAGAAATGGGCCATCTATGCTAAGGTGCAAGTACTTGATTAATCACAAAGAACTGCACACGCATACATGTACGATTGGATGCATGTGTGTGTGTGTGTGTGTGTGTGTGTGTTTACACATGATGTGAATCTCAGAGAATTCCAGTCTTTGAAGGATGTTCCATTGGGCCCAGTATTCTCCTTATCTCCATTCATGCTGAAGGTGCCTTGTGTCTCCAGGACGCCTTTGAGGTTATAATGATCAGCTGCTGTAACTTTAGTGGGTCATTTGTAAGTGTCAAAACCAGGGTCCTAGGAATTATAATAAGCAAAGTTTCCAGACCAGATAACTCTTTGAGTATGTTCATTAGTCTTTCAGTGAAGGGGTAAATTTTTTATGATCAAGATGTGTATCAGTGCTGCTGTCCTGTTTAATTATAGAGACAAGAAATAGGCAGACGCACTGATGCAGCATTCAAGTTGGGGGAAAAAAAGGAGGGAAATTATTACAGACGTCTGGATGGTGTCCTCAATTCCCCCTTTAGCTATTGAATCTCAGCTGTCTGCAATCAAGAACTGAGTCACAAAATGGCTTGTATTGTGTTGCTATTTCAGTTTGACAGCAGTCTTTCAGCATGGAAATTGTGAACAATTCGCCAGGTTTTTAAATTTCTATAAAAAAGCATTTAAATGCTGCTAGAACTTCATAAGAACACTAAGTATAATTCTACAAAAATATTTTAATAATTATGTGAATATTCAGTAAAACCTCATTAAATTGAAAAGTAAGGTGCAAACTCCCCTACCACAAGCATATTTTAAATTAACTGTATTCAGATAAACTAATAATTTTATCAAAGGAAAGTAGGGCAATTACTTTGCATAATATACAATCTGGAAAAAAAGATTCCCGATTAATTAGGCATTTCTGAAAACAGCAGATATTTTGAACCACTTACTTTGCTAAAGAAGTTTTACTGAGTTCTCATTTTCCTAACTGACACAAATATTCAAATCTGCAAATGTTTATGTATACCCTTGAGCATGTTTGAATATGGTTTCATCTATGTATTTGTATATTTCTCTAATCACCACACACAGGTATACACATGTACAGTGTATACCCTTTGGCTGGGTGCACAGGAATATTTATCCTGGTCGATTATTTTTGTCAGGTTTTGGATTGTCCCTATCTCTCCTTTTGTAGGAATAATTTTGGGGGAAATGCATGAAAGGAACCTCACAACCTTGGGGAATGCGAGCTGTTTCTCCATCATATCATTCAAGTAGAATGTTGTATTATTAAAACTTTTTTCAAAAGATTATAAATACTATTTTAAAAGAATGCTGAAGTGGCTTGCTGATTCCTTGGAAAGGTGCTAAGCTCTTTAGGCTTCCTGACCAGAGAAGACCAACAGAGAGAGTAATTTAACATCATTGTAATCTGCCTCTAATGGAATTTGCAGTGATTTTCTTCCTCTTTCTTCCAATTGTTTTTCAACCTAATCACTAATAGGTGGCTGAAATGGAGTCTCTTAATTGTTTTCACTTTTTTAGAATTCCAAACTCACAGTTTGAAAATTACAGTCCTTGCATTTGAGGTTTTTCTTCATCTTGCTCAGCGTGCCTGCTGCCTGGTGGCTTCTTTTTCTTTCTTTCTTGTTTTTTTAATTTTGGTTTGTGATCTCTTTCATCTACCCAAGGGCAGTTGAAATAAATCAAAAGTTGTCTCACTCAGGAATTGTCTAAAGTAAATAAATAAATAAACAAGACTAATAATTAGACAACTCATTGAATAGGCTGTTGAACCAGCTAAAGTGGGAAAGAAATTATTCAAGTTCTAAACCTTTCTACTTGCAAATTAGCCAAAATCAATTGCGCTTTAAGCATTGCATCACCCTGATTGATTTTAAAATGGATAGCACTTTGCTGTTCACATTTATGGTGAGCTGTGAAGGACTTGGCAATGGACATCCTTTCTACAGTGTCTGCATTAAACTTTTAAAATAGCCTTTGCTTCTTAATGTTGAATGAACTTCACTGCAGAATGCAGTCTATTTTCTTTTTCTTTCTTTTTATTTTTTTGGAGGTTGAATATATTCTTCAGATTTTATTTCTCTGCATATAGCATTTATCTTTCCTTGGACTCCCTAAGAGGTTCTACTTTCTTTAACCCAGAGGAAATATTTTTGTGATTTTAGGGCTAAAATGGACATCCACAGGATGAAAATGTGATATAAGAAAATGAATTAAAGCCCCAAATTTATTTGACTGTATGTGAGTAAATGAAGAGGGGGAAATCACTGCTTTTAAAATCAAAAGAGAGAAATTTTGAACACTGGCATGGAGACCCTATTTGTAAACTTGGACAAGCTTCAGTACCCCCTACCCTGACATCTTCTTTTATTATTTTTGTCCTCAAGGTATTGTTTTGAAGGTTAAATTAGAACATTGAAGTAGCTTAATAGTACAGTTGACCCTTGGCCAACACAAATTTAGACAATGAGGGTTCACTTATGCTTGGATTGTTTCAACTAAACATGAATCTAAAATATTTGCAGCGTCCAAAACCTGTGTGTACAGAGGGTCAATTTTCTTATACTTGGGTTCCACAGGGCTAACTGTGGGACTGGAGTTTTCATGAATTTGGGTATACATGGGTGGCCCTAAAACCAATTCCCCCAGTACATCAAGGGATAACTGTACTAGGCACAACAACAGCAATCAATAAATTCTTTAATTCTTCCTTAAGTGGAAACCAGGACATTTAACAAATTAAATGTATAATTAATTATATGTTTAGGGTCTCCTATGCTTTTTTCTTTTACCTTTTCTTACTTCTTCTGTACATTCCATTTCTCCAGAAAGTATTGAATTTTTCTCCAACTATAGGTGTACCTTATTTTATTGTCCTTACCTTTATTGTTCTTCACAGATAATTTTTTTTTTAATAAATTGAGGGTTTGTGGCAACCCTACGTTGAGCAAGTAACTTCATGTCTCTGTGTCACATTTTGGTAATTCTCACAATATTGCAAGCTTTTTAATTATTATATCTCTTAAGATAGTCTGTGATCATGATTATTGTTTTTTACTTACAAAATACTGTGTTAATTAAATAATTATGCAATAACTTACTACTTAATCATTTCCTTATTTTCATAATCACTATTCAATAATTTGCATTAATTTGATGCGACCAGTGATGCCTGACGTTACTATTGTAGTTGTTTGGGGTCACCACAAACCACCCATGTAAGACTGCAGACTTATTCCATAAATGATGTATGTGTTCTGATTGCTCCATCTACTGGCCGTTCTCCCATCTCTCTCCTCTCCTGGGCCTCCTCATACCCTGAGACACAGCAATATTGATATTAGGCCAATTAATAACCTCACAATAGCCTCTATGTGTTCAAGTGAAAGGAAGAGTCATGTATCTCTTTAAATATGAAACTACTAATAGTAATGAATAAGCTTAATAAGGAAGACATGTCAAAAGCCAAGATAGGCTGAAAGCTATGCCTCATGCATCCAGATGTTTAGTCAAGTTGTGAATCAAAGGAAAAGTTCTTGAAGGAAATTAAATGTGCTACTCCAGTGAACACATGAATGATAAGAAAGTGAAACAGTCTTATTGCTGATATGGAGAAAGTTTGAGATGTCTGGATAGAAGATCAAAGCAACCACAACATTCCCTTAAGCCAAAGCCTAATCTAGAGCAAGGCCCTAACTCTCCCCAAAACTATAAGGGCTGAGAGAGGTGAGGAAACTATAGAATAAAGATTGGAAGCTAGCATTGGTTGGCTCATGAGGTTTAAGAGAAGAAGCCTTCTTCATAACATAAAAGTGAAGCAAAAAGTGGGGATGTAGCAAATTTTCCAGAAAATCTAGCTAAGATAGTTGTGGAAGGTGGCTATACTAAATGAGAGATTTGTAATGTAGACTATACGTCCATATATTGGAAGAAGATGTCATCTAGGACTTACATAGCTAGAGAGAAGTCAATGCCTGGCTTCAAAGAACAAGCTGACTATCTTGCTAGAGCCTAATGCATCTAGTAATTTTAAGTCGAAGTCCGTGGTCATTTACCATTCTGAAAATCCAAGAGCTCTTAAAAATTATGCTACTTGTACTTTGCCTGTGCCATAAAAATGGGGCAACAAAGCCTGGATGACAGCCATCTGTTTACAGGATGGTTTATAAATATTTAAAGCCCATTTTTTGAGACCTGCTGCTCAGAAGAAAAGAATTCTTTCAAAGTATTACTGCTCATTGACAACGCATCTGATCACCCAAGAACGCCAATGGAGTTATACAAGAAGATTAATGTTTTTATGCCTGCTAACACAACATCCATTTTTGGCCCATGGATCAAGGAGTAATTTTGATTTTCAAGTCTAATTATTTAAGAAATACATTTTGTAAAGCAATAGCTGCCATAGACAGCGATTCCTCCTCAGATGGATCTGGGATTTGAAAACTTTCTGGAAAGCATTCACCATTTTAGATGCCCTTAAGCCTATTTGTGATTCATGGGAGGAGTTCAAACTACCAATATTAACAGGAACTTGGAAGAAGTTGATTCCAACTCTAATAGATGACTTTTAGGGGTTCAAGATTTCAGTGGAGGAAATAACTGCAGATGTGGTAGAAATAGCAAGAGAACTAGAATTAGAAGTGGAGCTTGAAGATGTGACTGAACTGATGCAACTTCATGAAAATATGGATGAGCAAAGAAAGTGCTTTTCTGAGGTGGACTCTACTTCTGATGGAGATGTGAACACTGTGAAAATGACAAAAAAGGATTTAGAATATTACATTAACTTAGTTGATAAAGAAGTGGCAGACTTTGAAAAGATTGATTCCAATTTTGAAAGAAATTCTACTGTGGGTAAAATGCTGTCAAACAGCATTGCATGCCACAGAGAAATCTTGCATGAAAGAAGAATCAATTGATGTGCTAAACTTCACTGTTGTCTTATTTTTAAAAAGTTCCACAGCCACTCCAACCTTCAGCAACCACCACTCTGATCAGTTAGTAGTCATCAATATTGAGTCAAGACCCTTTATTATAAAAAAGATTATGAATCACTGAAGGCTCAGATGATTGGTAGTAGTGTTTAGGAATAAAATATTTTTTAATTAAGATATGCACATTGATTTTTAGACATAATGTTATTAAATACTTAATTGACTACAGTATGGTGTAAACATAATTTTTACATGCACTGGAGAATAAAAACGTTAACATGACTTGCTTTACTGTAATATCTGCTTTATAGCAGTGGTCCAGAACTGAACCTGCTGTATCTCTGAGGTATACCTATATACTGCATGGACCTGTATTGAAAACAGAAAGTTAGGGACTAAGTATTAACACTTGTGGAAGTAAGTGGTAGTTACTATGGTTACAACTGATAGAAATAACATGATGATATAGACTAGGAGAACTCATACTTTATATTTTTAGCACATAGTAAATTCTTAAATATCTGTTGATTTGATAGAGTGAGGGATGTTTGTAGAGTTAAGGACATTCCTGGCTATTTTGCTAGAATATTTCATACATTTTGTACAAATGAAAGTGGGAGAAAATTTAGGTGATCCCCAGCTTAAGTATGTAATATCATTTCTAATGATTAGTCGCTTATAAATATTGATAATCCAGCATATTTTAAAAGACACTCTCTTGGCTGAGCTAGAATTTTAATTTGTAAAAATTGGCTAGAAACAAACATTGGTAATTAGTTTCTAGTTTGCATAAGCCTTTCTTCACAAATATTTGCTCTTCTAAAGAGTTAGCAACGGATGTTTGCATATGTACAAGGATTTGTGGGCAGTAACAGTGAAGCTCATTATTACTTTGGTAACAGCCATCATGTATTTTACATAGGCCTCATATTTGATAAGACCCACTTGCTTCTACCCATTTCATAGTAATCCAAATTTGACATTTTTGAGAGCCAGTTAATTTTCTCTAAGATGATATGTTCTCACCAGATCTTATATGGTCCCAAGAAGCTCTTTTTTTTCTGTCTATTATAGCTTACAAAAAAAGAGTTTAAGCTGCAGTTGGAACCTTGAAAAAAGACCTTTTTCCTGCACATTCACTCTGGTTTATTTATTAATAAAAATCATGTCAATTTGACATGGTTTCTGTTTTAAAGGCAAAGATAGAACATTCTTTGTAGGGTCTAGAGGTGAGGCCCCAATTGGCATTTTAAACATAAGCACTTTAGATGATCTGACTGTCTCAGATGACCTCACTTTGATACAAACCAATTTACAAGATTTGCCCAAAGTGAGGCATGTTGGGGGCCCTTGCACCAGATGAGAAGATTAGAACTCATATTTCTATATAATTTATTTTGTCATTATTCATTGACATCTTTATATCTATAAGATGTTTTATAATGAAATATATTGAAAGTGTTGTGTATGCGCAACTTATAAAAATAACTAAGTGAAGATTTGGGGGTGTGATGTTTTCAACTGAGAGGTAAGCAGAATTATAAAAATCAAAAGGTTTGGAAATCTCTGATCTAGACAATTTTTGCTCACTGTATTATTTACTAGATTCTTCTATTCACAGAATACTGACAAACACCAAACAGGAGCTTCTATCCTGAATTTCTGTACCACGGCTCTCTGGAGTGCTGTTTGGTGTCCCAGCATCCTGAAATCCTCCATCACATAGCTCAAGCTGGGTTCAGGTATTTTCTACCCCTCCTCCTTTTGGTCCCCTTTTAAAAGAGGTCAGGTATAAAAATAGTGCAAAAGCAAAGGTGATAATGGGGTGAAATACTTTTTGCCAATAGCATTTTTGTCTGAACACCCCACGCACATACACTCTTTTCTATTGAGCCTAGTTGTGTTTTGTCAAATCATTCAAGATTATATTTTTGCCTCAATGGCAACTGTGTCCTAGATATTGGGGTTCACAATGTCAAAGGAGCATAAAGGGGAAGATAATACTTTCATTTTTGATTGCTGAGGTTTCTTTGTTATAATTTGGCCAGCTTCACTCTATTAATTCAATTGTAACCTCTACTCTGTGAGCACATGTTGCTTTCTCAGCCTGGAATGCCCATCTTTAGCTTTGCTAAGACAGGTTTCCATGAGCTCACAGGAATGGTGTATGTCACCTTTGTGTAGTCACATGATACTCTAAACTTACCTTGATTATATGCAATTCTTTTTAATTTTTTGTTTTCAATTTTCTTTAGTTTATATTTAGGATTTTCAATATACTTGGAGTTTGTTTTTAACAGCTTTATTGAGGTATAATAGATATACAACTAAATGCACACAGTTAAAATACATAATTTGATAAGCTTTGACATTTATACACCCATGAAACCATCACCTCAATCAAGATAATGAACACAGCCACTACCTCCAAAAGGTCCCTTGGTTCCTTTGTAACCCTCCTCTTGTGTACCTTCCCCTCCACCCCAGGCTACCATTGTTCTGATTTCTGTCATTATAGGCTAGGTTTCATTTTACAGAATTTTATATTCATGACATCAGATAGTACTTATTTATTTTTCTGGCTTCTTTCACTTGGCATAATTATTGTGAGATTCATCAACATTGTTGTATGAATCAGTAATTTATTTCTTTATATTTTGAAGTAGTGTCCTATTATATGGAAATACCACAATTGGTTTAGCTATTTGCCAGATGGTTGTTTCCAAATTTTGGCTATTAAAAATAAAGCAGCTAGAAACATTTACGTATAAACTTTTACTTTATTTTATTTTATTTAATTGTGGTAAGAACACTTAACATGAGATCACCCTTATAACAAATCTATGTATACAGTACAGTATTGTTAACTATAGACACAATGTTGTACATTAGACCTTTAGAACTTATTCATCTTCCATAATTGAGACATTATGGAATATATTTTCATTTCTTTTCAATGAATATGTAAGATTTGAATGACTGGATAATAAGGTAGATATAAATTTAACTTTAAAATTTTGCAAAACTGCTTTTTAAAGTGGTTTATCATTTTTCATTCCTATAAGTTGTGTTTGAGAGTTTCAATTTCTTCACATCTTCACCAACCCTAATTACGGTCAGTCTTTTTAATTTTATACATTTGAATAGTGTGTAAGGGTATCTCATTGAAATTTTAATTTGTGTTAAATGAGTAATGACTAAACATATTGCAAATACTTTCTCCCAGGCTGGGATTTGCATTTTATTCTCTTAATAGTACCTGTTGAAGAGCAGAAGTTCTTAATAATGTTAAAGTCTAATTAATCATCTTTGAATGAATAGTGATTTTAGTATGGTGCCTAAAACCCCTTTGCCTAACTGAAGATTACAAAAATTTTACCCTAAGATTTTTTCTAGAAGTTTTATAATCTTAGGTTTTCTATTTAAATCTATGATTCATTTTGAGTTAATTTTTGGTATCTATAAAGGCTCTTTTTTTTTTTTTAATGTGGATAACTAATTATTCCGGCACCACTTATTTAAAAGACTGTCTTACCTCCACTGAATTTTCTTTGTCCTTTTGTGATAATAAATTCACCATTCCTGTGTGTGGGGGGGACTATTTCCGAACTCTCTATTTTGGTCTGTTAATCTGTCTATCTTTTGATCACTACCATACTGTTTTGATATTGTAGCTTTTAAATTAATTTTATACTTCTACATATGTTATACACTTCATAATACATTGTTATTTTTGCTATAAATAGTCAATAATCTTTTATAGTTTTAAATAATAAAAATGGTCTTTTATATTTTTCCACTAATTACCATTTTTATTTCTCTTCATTCTCTTAACAATATCTTTTGATGAGCAATTTTAATTTTGTTGAGGTCCACTTAATCTTTTTTTGTTGTTGTTTAGTGAATTGTGATTTTAGTGTCATCTCTAAAAATTCTGTGAGTACATTTCTATTTCCATGGGGTATCTTTTTTATTTTGGATGTATGACCTCTGTTGCCATTGAAATTCAGGGGTGCTGGTGATAAAGTTTTTTCTAATTTTTGTATATCTGAAAAACAAAAAATTTTATTTCACCTTAATTTTGTAAAGATATTTTTGCTGAGATTAGATTCTAGGTTGTCAATGTCTTTTTGTTGCTTTCTTTTTTTTTTATTACATTAAAGATTTTTCTCTGTTCTCTTTTGGTTTGATTTGTTTCTGACAAGAAATTGCTGTTATTTTTATTTTAATTTCCTTGTTTACAATGTATCTTTTTTCTCTGTCCACTTTTAAAACTTTCTCATTATCACTATTATTAACGAATTGATCATGATGTGCCTTGGTGTAGGTTTGTGAAAATTTTAATTATTTTATTTTATTTATTTTATGCTTTTTATGTTTGGAGTTCATTGAATTTTCTGGATCTGTAGTCTTACAGTTTCACAAAATTTAGAAAAGTTTTGGTTATTACTTCTCCAGATATATTGTTGGTCTCCTCACTCTCATCTTCCTCCTCATTGACTCCAATTATGCAAATATTATGTTGCTTGAAGTAGCCCAGCATAGCTCACGATGCTCCGGTAAGTTTTTTTTTCAATCTTTTTTCTTTCTGTGCTTCATATGGGATAATTACTGTTGATGTGTTTTACATTTTACTAATCTTCTCTTTTGCAATGTAAAATCTACTGCTCATCCTATCCAGAATATTCTGTTTATTCAGACATTTCTAGATGTTTGATTTGAACATTTTAATATCTTCCATATCTCTCATTTACACAATCTCCCCTGTACCAATTCAAACATATAAAATACAATTGGAGCTGTTTTTAATGGACCCATTTAATAATGTTATTATCTATGACATTTCTAGGTCAACCTGCATTGGTTGATTTTTCTTCTCATCATCAGTTATATTCAACTATTTTTTGCAAGCCTGATAATTTTTGAAAAAAGTGTCAGAAGTAAATTTTACTTTTTTTTTGATATTTCAAAAGTTGGTATTTTTTTTAAATTTTTTTAAATTTCAGCATATTACAAGGGTACAAATATTTAATTACATATATCACCTTTGCCCCACCTGAATCAGAGCTTCAAGTGTGTTGATCCCCCTGATGGTGTGCACCACACCATTAGGTGTGAATGTACCCATCCCCTCCTCCCTACTTCCATCTGCCCAACACTTGATGGATGTTATTACTAAATTTTACTTTTTATGGGTACCCTGTCTCTATTTTTTTTCTGTAGACATTTTTACCTTTGTTTTGTAATGTGGTTATGTGACTTGTGGAATAGTTTCATCTTTTCAGTTCAATATTTGTTAGTTAGAATCATAGTAGTATGTAGTCTTTGATTAATTTTCCACACAACTGGAATAAAACCCATATGAGATCTTAATCTGATGATCTATATATCATGGGATATTTAACTCTGGCTGGTGGGAATAGAAACTTTTTTTGGCCCTGTTTAAATTCTTGATATTGCTCTTTCTAATCCTTCTATGTGGTTCCTTCCCTGGCCTCGGGTAGTTTCCTCACATGCATTGATACTCATTGACAATTAAAAGGCAACCCTCTGGTCCTCAGAGGTCTTTTTCTGTGTAGCTCTCTTCTTCCCATTTGTGTCCTGCTCTGCAAACTCTAGATGACTTGGCCTCCCCTTACTCTAAATTCTGTCTCTACAACTCACTGTACACTTTTACTTCTTACTCCTTAAAATCCTACCTAGGTTGCCCCTCCCTGCCCTGTAGCCAGAAAGTTCTGTCCAGGCAATAGGCTAGGGAAATCCTGGGAATCACCTCCTTCATTTCATTTCTATCAGGGATCATTCCTTTATTGGCTAATATCCAAAGTCTTAAAAAGTATTTTTTTAATGTATTTTGCTGTCAAAGGACAAAACTACAGCAAATTTAGGTTGATGATCTAATTGGCTTTTAATTGCTATTGTAGAATTACGGGATGCCCTATTCTATAAAATAGAATGGATATTTTGATGAGCTAAGCAAAGGAATTTGGCTTTATAGACAGAAAAGGGCTAAGAAAAACAGGAATGAAGAATGAAAACAGGACTGGCCATTGCAAAATTACTTTCCTTATAAAGTTAAAACAGAGGGAACTTTTATATCCTACTAGCTCAGGTAAACTGAGCCTCTTCTGATTAGCTGCTGCTATGAATCTTCTGGTTTGTTTTTTGTTTTTTTTTTTTTTGAAAACTAACAAGTTTCAGAGTTTAGTTTGATCATGTGGTCATTAGCATGAGTGACTCCATTCTAGTTTGGTCTGGTCTGCTGGGGCCTAGAGCTGGAGGGGCTTAGTCTAAAACAATGGCTTGCACTGAATTTATTTAGCATTGTCTATACTTTTTGTTTATTTGTTTATTTGTTTTCAAGTTAGGGTAAAATTTGATCCCTGTAACTCAATCTTGATTGAATGGAAGTCTATGTCACTTAATTCTTAACACTCATTTGTAATTACTGGCCTTTTTCATCTTACTACTTCAGGAAACTATAACCTGCTAAGAACTGAAAACATGTCTTTTATCATTGTATACCCATTTCTTGGTATAACATCTGAAATATACAGGAGGTTTATTCATTGTTAATGACTCCATTAATGACAGGATCACATGCATGCATAACTACAAGAAGAAACCAACCTCCTCATAACATGACCTTGATTGTATCTATCTCTCTAATTTAAAGGTTTTCAAACTGGCTCTCAGTGATCATTGAGACTTCATGGAGGTGCCTCAGGAGCCATGTGGATTTGGGATGCAAGGCAAAAGAAAGAAACATGGGGAAGGTCCTGTTTAATGCCATTTGTTCAACCTTTTTTATAATACATGTCGAGTTTCTATATAAGATTTATTTTAAGGAGTAATTTTAGAGAAATGCAAAAAATACAAAAAAATAACTGCCTTGATATATTGTCTTACCTGGGTTATTTATATTTAACAAATTACATTTAAAGAATAAGTCCCTTCAAGGACTTAAAATCACATCTAATTGTGGAATGGCTCAGTGTTTTACCTGAGATTTGGAAGTTTTAGGGGCAAAAAGTCTTGCTTGTGTCATTTGAATCATACCACGTAGGTAAATACTTTTTCTAGTAGTCAAAACCCAATTGTGTTTGTTTTCTTTTTCCATAAACAATAAAGGGAAATGATGCATGAATTTTCTGTGACTAAATATCATTTTGATTAAAAAACAGAATTTCAACTTTGCACTGGTTTCCTCTTTTGAAACAATGATAAATGACAGAAGAATTTGCCATTCTCTGTTGAATATAAGATTGCAATGACTAAGATAAGCAAAGAATTCAGTAAGAAATCTGTTAAAAATCAGCTACAAAATCACAAAATTGTTGTACCACTTCTCAGGTGGAATGCTGAAAAATGGGAGAAAAAAAGCCATTTCTGTAGGAACAATTTACATATCAAAAGAAAGATTATTTTCAAATTATGTGATAAACAAGAATCAGCACAAAACCAAGGCTATACTCTTGGCCATCCAAGGTCTGCCTGGTATCAGACACCCACTAGAATTCTAGTGTCTGTTTTGTTTTAACTGGTGTAGATTTCAGCTACTTATTTTTTACACTTTTGCTTGTTAGGTAGTGAAATCTGATCCTTGGAAAATATGGCAACTCTGTTATTCCTTTTTGATACTACAAGATTTGCTGAAAGAAAAGATCTTTGATTGTCAGCAACGTTTGTTTCAAAACTTCCTCAGAAAGACACTAGAATGTATGATGTTTGTTTTTTCCTGCTCGTCATCATTGACCTACATAGGCCACTGGCCTGGGCTTAAGGGAAAAAAAAGTGTTTTATCACAAAAGCCAATGATAGCTTTTGACATCTGTGCTAGATCCATTTTTTACCCGCTGTGCTTAATTTCAGAATTCAGTTCTATCATTAAAATAAAAACCTTGTTGGCTCTTCCATCGATGTGTCACATTACATCAATTTTCTCCAAGAATCATGTACAATTTCTAGGTACTAGTTCCCCCTGGATTTACTTGAAATTTCAGCTCTTGCTACCCTGCTGTATGAGTTGATCTTGTGCATTGTGAGATGACGTGTGACCTGTGGAAATACATTTATTTCTTGATTCTTTCCCCCAACCTCAGGCCCTGGAATGACCTATTTCTCCCACATCTTTGATGGTCTTAGCTGCGATTTCTCTCTCATCTCATAAAGTCTATCCTTCCACTGGGAGAGGACTGATCATTTGGTTTGTTTGCAAGATAGCTTCTCCATTTAAGCCTGCTGTCATAAGCAAAGTGAATCTGGGCACGCAGACTGTGCACACACATCCAGTGTCATTCTCCATCCTGGGCTGTCTCTTGAATCTCAGTTTTAAACAGCAGCTGAGAATATCAACTCAGAGCCTCATTACTGAGCAGCTGAATTACTAAAACACTCTTTATGTCAGCATCCTTAGGAGTCTGTCGCTAGTAGAATTACTGATGATAGGGTTTTGACATTAATGAGAGGCACAGGAAAGACACTACTGTGCTCTATATGCTATCTGATTTTGGAAAAGAAGAATAACTGATAGATTTAGGGTGCTGTAAGCAAGAGGTTCATATTCCCTTTAGAGGGTTAGAAGCAATATCCCCTCTTGTTGAGTCTTCTTTGCAGCTGTTGCTAATAAGTGTACTTCTGGGTACATTTTTTTTAATAGTTTAAGAGATATGAAGAATATAGGTGCTATGTATTCTCCTCCAACTCTAATTCCCTCTTGGATAATGATATTTCCATTGATTCTGGTCCCTAAGGCAGAAACATGGGTGTTGCCCTATACTCACCTGGTGATTACCTTTGTCCTTTTTACTGTCATAAATAAACACATCTTATACCTATCTTGTCTTTTCCTATTTCCATGGTAACAGCCTTCTTTCAGAGCATTATCTGAACTTTTGCAATAACTTCCTAATTTGTCACCTTCCTTCCTCCCTCTGCAATGCCCCTAAAGAAATTTTTGTAAAAGACAACTATGTCACTTTCCTAATTAAAATATTTGAGACCCTTCGTCATATAATACAGTGCTTGTGAGTGGGAAATGGTAGATGAAATGTGTGCAAACTTTGCCGAGGGATTCAAACATACGTCTCCCTTCCCGGATTGAGAATCACTGACCTATGAGATAATAATAGCTAACATTTGTATCAGAAAGTATTTTAACTGCTTTGTATATACTTACTTATTTAATGTTCACAAAATGTCTTGTGGCATAGGAACTCTTTTTAGGTCCATTTTAGAGATGAGGAAACTGAGGTATAGAAAGGAGGATAAGAAATTTGTCCAAGGTCACAAAACTCATTATGGCAAAAGCAAGAAGCAAATTGGAAATATTCTAGATCCAGGCCTGTGCCTAAACTCTACACTGTGCTTGTTTCCTCAAGACGGAGTTCTAGTTTCTGGTTTCTATGTCTCTGCAAATATTGATGATTTGTGTGCAATATTCACCAGATTCTCTACCTTTAGTCTTTTAAAACCCCTTTTTGTCTTCTTTTGAATTCCTTCAGGCATTGTTAATTTAGTTGTAAGATAAACATAAAGATTTTTAAACCTAGAATGATTTAGTGATGTAGGTAGTAAAAATCCTAGTAAGCACAAAATTAAAATTAGGATACCCGACGTGTGAACCTAATTGAAGGTTAGGGGATCCTTAAAGAACATCCCAATGGGAAATAAAGCCAAAATATATTAAAAATTACATAATATTAAATTTTGGGGGAAGGTACGTTGCCTCAAATTTCTCTCTCCAGTAAAGTATGATTGAATTAGCCAAATAGAGATTAAAATAAAAAATCTTTCTAGAAGAGGCAACTCATTGATTTAAGTTGTCTAAGAGGTAAATGCCTGATGACGAGGGAAGTAGCAGATGCATGAAATAAATCAAACAAGCGAGGCAGATGATCTGAAAACATAAAATGAAGAAAGATTCAGAACACTTTACATGCTTGAAACCACAATTCTGTGGTTGGCAAAATTGCTAAAAAAGAAACTTTCAAGATTATTGTATGATATTAAACAACTTGTTAAGGAGGGATTGATATATTTATTGTCTTTTAAGTCATTTTATTGGCCATGTGGCTATCCTTTTAATGTTATGGCAGTTTTGCTCAAGTATCTCTGTTCTGAATTACAAATCACTAACTGGCCATTTGAGCTAGAACAGTTAGAGGAAGGACCATACACCTGAAAGATGCCTTTTGGTGTGCGTATTGTCTAAAGCAACATAAAACACAATTGTAAATTTGATGTAGAAAGTGGGAGAAGGATATTTCTAGAAAATATGAAGTGGTGAATGCAAATTAATTGTAAAGTACCAATTATTGCTACTTCTTAAAACAGGCTGTGTAAAATGGCACTGATACTCTCTCATATACTCACACGCATTCCACACACCCCACCTTTTATTTTTGACAGTTTCACAATTGTTCATTAATTTGGAGAAAATAAAAAAGAATAAGCGATACTTGGATCATAGTCATGGTTTCTTTCCCATCACTCTCCTTTCCTTAATCAAGTTTAAAATCTTTCTGCTTTGATTTCATCCATGATGAGACCGTTATGATTGGGCAAGAATCTCCATGCTGTCTTCTCTAGTAGAACGGTTGGGATGAAATGTGCTATTTTTCATTTTTTTTAAAAAGCTTAATTAAGATATAACTTACATACTATGAAATTTTACTGATTTAACTGTACAGTTCAATTGATTGTAGTGTATTTACAGAGTTGTACATCCATTATCACAATCTAATTTTAGATCTTATCACCACTTAGAAATCTCATTATTTTTACAGGCATTCCCCATCCTCACACTCAACTCTGGAACACCATACCACCTCATCATCTTTCTGTCCCACTATAATTCTGTCTCTCTGTATTTGCTTTTGTTTTGGATATTTTGTATAAATGTAATCCTAGTTTGTGCTTTTTTAAGGCACCATAAGAGAAACTGAGAGGGAAATTTGAGAACTCTTTGTTATCATCTTCTTCCTGCAAATAATGTATAGAATATTATTCCTTTTTAGAGGACTAGAACAGTATCCTTCTACAGAGGAGTAGTATTCATATATTTTTATTACTATATTTTAGTAAGTGGGAGAATTTCCACACTATTTGCTCTTTGACAGGTGCACTCTGACAAGTCACTATAGGTGACCTTGGGTAGCTTGCCTAACCTTTCTGTTTTCAGTTTCCTTGTCTGAAAATGGAGATAGCAATAGTACTTACCTTACAGGGTTTCATGGGCATTAAATATGTTAACATGTATAAAGTTCTTAAAAGGTAGCCTGACAAATGGTAACATTATTTAATTTTTTATTTTTGCTAGTTTGATTATTGAAATTCTACCCTTGAAGAAATAGAATACAGTTGGGTAGGTTTGTGAGTCTTGGTCAATTGGTAATGTCATCTCTAAAATGAAAAAAAAAAATCTCTCCCTGGGGCAGGAAACTAAGAACTAAATTTGCTCCTGCAGGCATAAATTTGCCACATTTGTGAATGGCAGCTTCCCAAATCAGGAATGGAACTATATTTTTCTTTTATCAGGAGGATGAAGAATGTATCATTTTTTCCTGTGGATTGGTTGACTTTTCTTTTTATTTTTTGCTGTGAATCATAAGTGTGATTCCCTTTTCAGGAAATCCCATCCCCATAACAGAGGAGAAGAATCAAGTGGTTATGGGAAAATTGCACAATTTTCTCCATTCTAACAACAAAAAGGAAGAATGTCCTTTTTTAAAAAAGTCGTGTACTGAGGCCAGTTTCTGCAGCACACTTCAAAATAATCTCTATTCATCAACTACTCTGTCACTTCCAATAGGTTTTTTTCCCCCTCAAAGCTAGATAGAATGGCTTATTTACTCCAGATTTGTCCTGTGAAATCTGAGCGTGCTCACCAATCTGTGTGTCTCACAACCTTCTCAGGTGGGAAAAACTTCGGGGGCAGTAGGTGTTACAATTCTTAAGTGGTTATAAAATAGGAGTACCCTTGAAATGTGAGCATTCTCTGCTTGGCTTTTCCCGAAACAACTTTGACAGTCTGATGTGTAACCTTGATAAAATTTTCTAATATTTTTTCCATTACTGAAATAAGTAATAAGGGAAGTACAACATTTCTAATGAACAAATGCCATTTACTACGGAGCTGCATTTTCTGGGAGATCCAAAGTGTGAGTGTCTTCTGTGGTATACAAAATGAACTTCTGTGGGAAACATTTGCAGCTTAAATAGGTAGTAAATTCAGTTACTTGAATAGGTAGCTGGTTCCAATAAGAAAATTTCATATTAAAACAAACAAATAAACAAACAACAAAAAAAACTCCCAAACAGAATATAATAGAATGTGTATTTTAAGTGAATTTTTATATTGTCCCCTTGATTTCAATTAAAATCTTCCAACTTTAATAAAGGCTCAAAACTTTGAATTCCACAGTGAATTGATCACCTCAAGGTGAATTTGATTGCATTTATCCAGTTTCTTTTATTTAATGCTGCCAATAATCTACCTGTTATTAGTAGTGGTATTAGCACAATGTCTTTAGTAAACTATTCCATGCATTTCATATATCCCTTCAGAGGTAATTCCATATCATCTTCCCATGATAATTTTTCCGTATGTGATTACTCTATGCATTTAAAACAAAAGTACTTACAACGTGTTCATCCAAATGGTAGACCAGGCTATCTTATCTGTTTTGATTTCTTTTACTTTAACAAATAATTAAATGTATTTGTTATCCTTTTAGATTCTATGGGCTTCAATATTGAAGTTATTCCTTTTAGATTCTATGGGCTGGACAGTGGTGAGTTTTTTAATATTTCGTATTTTTCATCCTTTTAAATTTCTAATCAAGGATTTCTAGTTTCTAATTCACTCAAAATAAGAAGCCAGGTGACCAAGAAAGTTCCAAAAAAGTCAACGTGAAGTAGCTTTTCTAGTACTTGGTAAAATAATCTACACAGCTGATCAAAGAGAAAGGCCAGAAAAATCAGAATCAGACAAATAAATATTTAACAATTATGTAATTGGTAGAAGTGGCATTTTCAATTAGTGGGCAAAGGATAGGTAATTCAGTGAACAATGTTGGGTCAAGTAATTCATGATTTGGGGTAAAAATGAAATATTTACTTCACAGTGTAGAAAATAATTTCCACATGTATTAATATTTTAACTATAAAAATTAAACCACAAATCTTAAAAAGTGAATGTTTATCTAATTTTTCTGTAGCAATGCCTTCCCAGCATGAAAAGCAAAGTTTTATAAACCATTAAAAAAGGAATTGAGATATTTAAGTATAAAATATTAAAACTTACACATGGCAAAACTATCCCAAACAAAATTATGCACAAATGACACAATGGGAAAGATAGGTGTAATACACATGAAGAAGTAGTGATATTCTTAAAATTGAAGAGATTTTTGCAAACCAATGAAAAAGATAATACTTGATAATGGGCAAATATGGGCAATCCACTCACCGAAATATAAAAGACCAATAAACATAAAAAAATGCTCTATGTTACTTACTGTTAAAATAATAAAAATTAAAATAATATTGAAACACTGCTTTTATCAATTTGAAAGCTTTTTTGTTGTTTCAAAATGATGGCATCCTCAGTTGATTAGTGTGGGGTAAACAAATGTTGTTACATATTGCTAGTGATTGTAAATTGGTATAACATTCTAGAGGGCGATTTAACAAGTTCTAAAAAGTATCCAAAATATTACAGAAATAAGCATTATTCCAAACATTTAGTAATAAAGATGTTCATAGAATTGTTTAAATTAGCAAAGAAATAAAGTTGGGAACACTATCAAAACTATGAGCTTTATTGGGTAAAATATGGAACATAAAGGGTACATACATGATGTGCATGAATTATGTTACAGAAGTGTCATTTAAGTGGAAAACATTAATCAGCAAAAGTTGGTTTACAAACAACATATAAATTATCTAATAGAAATTATCCAATAGAAAAAAAATGTGAAAATATACCCTCCAAAATATTTGTCGTTTTCTCTGTCATGAGATTATGGGTGATTTTAATTGTCTTCTCTGAGTTTATTAATTTCTAATTTTTTAAATAATGGATCTTTATTTAAGAATGAAACGAACACTATGATATGTTTTTAGGCTGGTAGTCTATGTCATGGTTAAGCCTTCTATGATCATATTTTCTGTATTCCAATCCTGTTTCTATCACTTACTAACTGTATGTGACATCAGGTAATCTGCTTAAGATCTCATTTTGAGTTTTCTCCTTGGAAAATCGGTAAAATAAATTGACCTAATTCATAAGTTAATTTGAAAATTAATTGACATTAGGCAAAGCGTGTAGTACTATGCTTGGTATTTATTAATTTTACTATAAATGTTATCCATCATAAGTAAAAAGTTGTATCATAGTTATAAACTTCAAACATTGCCCAGGATAAGTGGTGAAAGTGATTTTTCTAGTCTGGTTGCATTTTTATATCCATTTTAAGAGCATTTTGAGGGGATCAGGTACAGTTGTACATTTGTGTATTGCACAAAGGCACCAGGGTGAGGGCGTGAGTAGGGGCTAACATCAGCCTTCATTGTATTTTCCCAGCCACGTGCTCCTCCTATTGAAGAGCATGCGATAGCCGAAGCACTGTGATTTTCATTCTTATGTAAAATCCACTGTCTACCTACAATGATAATGGCTAATAATCTTCGTATGTTCAGTTTTATGTCTTATGATGTTAATTTTATCTTCCTTCTCACAAAGGAAAAAAACATGCTTTCTTCTTCTTACTATCAATAAATACATCAGACCTCTCAAAACTTCGCCAGTTAGTGAAATTCAATCAGGTCACCTACTTCAGTAATGTTACTGTAACCTGAAAAAAAGTTTTAACTTTGTCATTATTTTCAATGGCTTAAATCATCTTCTTCAAAATGTTTCAGAGGAAATGCTGAATTTTGCACAGTAGCCATTTCAAATAACAGAATAATATATCTATCTGTACTCTGTTCGCCTTCATATTCTGTGCTATTGAAATCTACCTGCTGTTTAAATTCCATAGCCTGGTACTCTGATATTAACCTTGAGCCCAAAACTCCACAGGATTTACCAAACATACAGACAATGTCCTATTAACTTGCTCTTTGCCTTCCATTCTCTGTATCTCTCGGATATGAGCTTGTAATTTTCTGTGGTGGGGCACTTGTGTGTAATAGCTTGTGCCACCTAATTGAATGAGGGGTTTAAAGAACATTAAGCACTTCGAGGGAAATTGTGCCAGAATATAATGCCCTTTCCAGGCTGTCAGCTAGCCTTCTGGGTCCTAATCAATACCCTGATCAACAGCTATAGGAGAGAGACAAGGATGACAGAAAAACTGTGCACTCTAATAAGTAGGGAAACAGAAAAAACCAGATCCTTTTCAAGGGGGAATAAAAATAAAAACTAAAGAGATAAAAGTAATTGCGCCAATGTTCTACAAAAGTTTATAAAACACCTACTGTGTGCAGACACTGGGCTATGTGTTAAAGAGAATGAAAAATAAGCAACATTATTTTAATGCTGGCAAATCCTGGGAGGGAACTACTTTGGAATAGGACTATCAGTGCCTGAAATTTTGATGTTACTGTTTTTACCATACTAATAGTACAAAAATCATATGTCCTTTAGGCCATTAAATGTATTTTTCTATTCTCCTATGACAAATGAGTGGCATTTAGCCAGAATATTTATGCATTAAAATAAATATAGAAGAGAAAGCTGCTCTCTAGGACAGGCAATGAAGGAGCATGGCTATAAGGAATGAGTGTTTTTTTCTCCTAACGCCATGTTGTCTCCTAAAAAAAAATCTATACCAATCTCCAGGCTGCAAAGTAATTAATGATATTGTGACCAGTTTATTTATAATCCCATAACACATGAAATCTTTAATTCTAAATCCTGATTAGTAACTAAAACCTATTGGTTTATTGTTATACTGGCAATAAAAGGGAGAAAAAGTGATGAAAAAACCTAAAATACCAACAAAGAAGAGAAAATTTCAGTTTCTTTCACAAATAGTGAAGAAAATAAAAAATACTTTGCTTCTTTTTTTTATAACAGTCAAGCCTGCAGCATGTGTCAGAGGCAGATCAAATATTTAAAGCAAATTTTAATAAGTGAGACTCAAAAAGGGATTTATAAAGCTCAGGGGATTTGGAGAGGAGTGTTCAGTTCAGGGAATTCCACGGCTCGGGGGCATAACAGGTGAATGCTCTGTTGCCCGTGGATGAGAGACCTGACAAGGGGGTTGATGAATTTGAGATTTATTATTAGAAAGTAAGGACTGAGGGCACGTATAAATGGAGGCCAATTCTGATAGGAATGAAAGGGAAGTTCCACAGAGGTAATGAAAAACTTGGATCCAAATTTTAAAGTCGATGCACTGACTGATAGCGATTGAGTGTAAATCTGCCATAACTGAAATAATGTGATTGAATTTATTGCTATGAGTAAATGCGTGGGTTGTGGCGGGATGAACACTGGTGTGCCTTGTGAGTGTCAGGCTTTGGAGAGTTTCCATATTAACATAATCTGGAAGTCATAACAGTACACATTTTAACAGTAAAAGCAGCGTAAGTACTTTAAAAAATAATAGTAGATTAACTGCTTTAAATGCTTGGAATAGCTCGATGAAAGGGTTTTCAGTTGATAAAAGCTTTTAGACAGTTAACTGTGAATGATTTGGGAAAACAAAGAGTAACGTGAAAATAAAAGTTTTATAAAGCAATAGTAGGACCTTCATAAATGCCATTTAATGTGAAAACGGCAAGTGTGGTGAGTGACGAGACACACACATCAACTAGTCACAGGAGAAGGTGAAGGGAGTATATGTATCAGCAACCTATGACGCTAGAGAAATAAGTAATCGTTTCTTACAAATAAAGGAATGATCTCAGTTCTGAACAAGGGCTATTCTTACAAAGACAAAATTGTGAAACACTGAACTGGGATAACAGATACTAAAATCCTTCCATCTAATCTTTTCTCTGCTCCTGTACTTTCTTAGGACTAAAGTGTTTACTGCCAATGGATTTTAAAAGAAGATCCTTTCACAACATCAGTACTGAAAGTCAGAATCTAAAAGCCAGGCGGAACTACATTCAACCTTTTCCTTCCCTTTGTTCCTTATTCATTTCCTTCTCTTTAGTAACATTTGTGGACTTATCTGTTTTATTAGGGAGTTTAGAAATATTTGAAATCAGGAACATGTCTTTCTTTTGTTGTCTTCAGTGTCTAACCCACAAAATGTTTGGTGTTTGTACACACACACACACACACACACACGACATTTGGAATTCTTTTGTTGAATAAGTTGATTCTACATTAATGTTAATGATTTAGGAATACATTTCAAAAATGTTGAAGTCGCCTCCCATTGCTATCATCCAAAGCTATAGTAAATGGACATAGTTAAGGAATATATTTTGGGTATAGTAAAACAAGAAATGAGAAAAGAGATTTATCAATTCAGTTAATTTATTTCACGCTTTTAACATATTCAACAAATATTATTGAGAACTCTCAAGTGTTTGAAATACGTTAGTGAACTAAACTGACAAAATTTCTTGTTTTTGTGAAGCTTATACTCTAGTGAGGAGAGGCAGATAACAAACAACACAAAAATCAGTATACTATGTAGCATGTTACAAGGCGATCTCCAGAGACGATGATCAGCACTAGGGATGTGGCAGCAATGTCAGGGGAAATTAAAATTTAAAATAAGTTGGTATGGATAGGTAAATATTGAGCAAAGCTTTGAAGGAAGTGGAAAAATTAGCCATGTGGATTTCTAGGGAAACAACAGTACAAGGCACCAAGGCAACAATATGCAAGCAGGCTTGGACTAGAGCAGAGTGAATGAGGGAGAGAGTAGCTGGGGGTAGATCGTCTATGGCCCTGTGGGCTATACTGTAGACATTGTAAGCACATTAGCTTTTATTCTAAATGGGACATCTATAGAGGATTTAAGTAAAGGAATGGCATGATACAGATTTATATATTTAAAAAATGACTTTAGTTGATATATTGATAATATAGTTTAAGGTACACAGTGGAATAAATATTCATTGAAGTCTTGCAATGCTGTCTTACTGCAATTTGATTTAGACAGGAAAAGATGATAAAATATGGTGAGACATACAAAACTAACAGGTCTTATGCTTTAAAATTGATCTTTTGAGTAAGTTTTCTTATGAGAAATTATATATATAAAACATACCAAGTAAAATGATAAAATATACAGAGGTGAGATGGTAAATGATTATACAAAGCTTTTACCCACTGGTCTTTATTAAGTGATTTTAAGTCAGGGAGATTTTAAAGCTAAAAGACAGACCTTGGAGATCATCTAGTACATTGATTCCTTAGGTACAGTAGATACCTGAAGCCCAGAGAGGAGGTAAGTGAAGAAGTCCACTGACAAAAAATGCAGGGCCTGGACTTTGCTATAGATGTTAATATTCTGAGTCTAGAGCTTTTTCTACTAGGGCATTTTGTTTCTATTTATAACAGTGTTGATGTCTGTTAATCGTTACAGTGTAAAAAACAGATTTTCTTTAGGCAAAACTATTGTCACAGTTCTTGGGTAAAAGAAGAAAAAAACACATTCTTTAGCAGTTCTTCAGAGATGTTACCTGATGCTCCCTTAGAGCAGATATATAAGCAATGAAATTTATTGTCACTCATGAAAACAATTTTAAAAGTTAAATGGGAAAGAATTTCCGTTTGGATTGTGAAAAAGCGATCCAAAATTTTTTCTTTGAAATACCAAAAGCCAATGAGCTGCACTAAAAGAGAGAAACGATCTGGATGATCAAAGTCGTTTTTCTTCAGCTTCAAAATGCCAAATACCAGAAAGTACTGCTTTCTGGGAGCAAGTAGTTTAGTTTTTAATAAGAAGATGTTAAAATTAGCTTATGTACTGACAACAAGACAAATGACATCGAAACAATAAAACACTGGAAAACAATTTTAACAACTGTAAAAATATTACTTGCATCTGTTAAAATAATGGTTAATTTCACATAAAAAAGAACTAAAAATAATAACAGAAAGAACAATTAAAAATAATAAAAACAAAAGAACAAATAAACAAAAAACAGTTTCTAAATGGGTGGACGTTTATTTCTTCCCTATAAAACAGTCTAACTATTCTAATCTCATGCCACACTCTTTTAAAAGCTCATTCTGAAACCCTGGATTCATTCATCCATCTATTTGTAGAGGGAGGGTTAGCACTTTTTGTTTTT
The DNA here is from genome assembly GCA_963574885.1 of Lepilemur ruficaudatus. Lineage (NCBI taxonomy): Eukaryota > Metazoa > Chordata > Mammalia > Primates > Lepilemuridae > Lepilemur > Lepilemur ruficaudatus. The sequence goes on from CAUYRT010010682.1 coordinate 42,235, forward strand.
TTTTGTAAAAGGCATAATAGGAAATCTTTTAGTGTTTAGGGACATATCATCTCTCACTCATGTAACTCTGCCATCATGGCATGAAAGTGGCTATAGACAATATATAAATGAATGGGTGCATCTATGTTCCAGTAACACTTAATTTACAATAGAGGCACTGGATCACTGGATTCAGGCCAGAGGTTGCAAGCCTCTTCTCCAGGTTGCTGTTGAAGTCTGCATGGTTGACTATGGGCCACTGCATTCCATCTGCACTGCAGCACAAAACAAAGAGAAAAAGAAGCTAGAGCAATGTATGGTGGTGTTACAAGTCCAAAGTGATGCTATTTTATTTTTGCTCCTAGTCCAAACCTAGTAATGTTACCATACTTAGTTGTAGGGGATATTGAGAAACGTACAAAACTTATAGAAAAGATGAAGAGATAAAGAACCCTGGGGGACAAAATCAACGCAAATGCTTCATTGGCTTTATACCCAAATCTTGCCATTGATTACCCATGCAACAAATAATCAATATGCTGATAATTACAATGGATTATATGCCTATTAGTATTTTAGAAATCCCTCTATTAACTCATTTTTGTGAAAACATTCAAATATACAAAAAGTTGAAGGAATTGTACAGTAAACATTCAAATACCCATCACTTAGATTCTGTGACATATATAGTTATATATTTTTATCACATATCTATGCACCAATGTATCTTCCTGTCCAAAAATAAATGTATCTTTTTTCAATGCTTTCAAAGTAAATTTCAGACATCAGTATACCTTACTCTTGAGCATGTCTTCATGAATGGAATTAGAGTTTAATTTTTGATTATAGTTTGTTATTTTTTCAGGTAGAATTTACATAAAATAAAATGGAAATATTTTAACTGCACCATTCAGTGAGTATTTTCAAAAACACAAGCTTTTGTAACCTAATTTATTTCAAGATGTAGAAATTTTAATCATTCCTGAAAGTTCTGTTATGTCCTTAATCCCCCCTACCCAGGGACCTCTGTTCTCACTATTTTCACTATAAAGTACTTTTAACTATTCTAGAACTTCATATAAATGACATCATATAATATGTAAATTTTTTGCAATGAATGCATAGGGCAGATGTTAGATGTTAGAATTGGTTCAAAGAAAAATCCAAAGAACCAACACATTTATAAATCAGGAATATGAATGAGCAAACAATGCAAAACTGGCTTCTGCCACCATGATAACGTGAAACCAATTGAACATTTACCTAACAGAATTTATTTGCTTAACCGTAGACTAGAATTATTTTGCATTGTCACCAGTTATACACAACTTACCAAGCTGTAAAATAGCTAAAAGACAATGAAAGGCACAGGGGTCCACAATAATCAGAATCAGCAATCCAGGAGAGTGTGCTCTAAACAATGCATAGTTTTTCTTTGAAGTATATTATTTTCTTTTATCCGGCTATCATATATCTACACCTACTGACTTACTTTAATATTTAGCAAATCCCCGTAGCAAATAGAGAAAGAAATCTGACCTGGTAAACTCCCTCTTCCCCCGCCAACTATATTGAAAGATGACTAATCAAAATGTGTGGTTAATACAAACTTCATTTCTCATTCCTCCCTCAACATTCATCTAACATCCTAGGAGTTAAACTGTTGAATCAATAGCAGAAATATTAATTAAAAGATGAAAAAAACCCTAAGCAATAAAAATCTTTTTGTCTTTGGTTATATAATCTAAATCTTGCTTATACCTGCATTTGGTTACTGCTTAGCTTCAACAAAGTATTTCCTTAAGCTCTTATTTAGTTATCATACATATTCTTTAAATACCTACTAATACCTATGAAATAGCTCGTAAAGTCAATTTCCTTTTGTTTAAGAGTTATTTTTAAAGTGATTTATTACAGACATGGTATTTCTTAAGCAAAAATGCAAAATAGAAAATTAATCCTACCACTCCTTGAGTAAATAAAAAATCCTGCTGACTGAAAGTCCCCCTCTGTATTGACATATAAGAGAGAGAAAACACAAATGGTTACTGAGTAATTCAGTCTGAATACATGCACGCAGGTAGCATTCTCAAGAGACTACAAAGTCTGGACAGAATTTAATGCAAATTTAGATAGTAAAGTAGAGGAAAAAACAAATAAAATTTCTCTTACTTCCTTAAGAGACAGATGGATGCATCTTTTGATAGAACCTTGTACACCTCATGAGAGGTTCCTGAGCTAAATTTTGTCGGCTGTGTGGTCACATTTGCAAGGACCAGAAATAAGGTTCTTGACCTTGCATTGTAACATCAAAAGGCTGGGCTTCTTATCAGGCCTATTTTTCAAGGAAATACTCGAAGGGAAGGGGAAGAGGAGGACTTCTACCCCTTTTTGGAATAAAGAAAATTTCATCATTTTATCCTTATATAAGATATCAAAAAATCCAGTGTAAGTTTAAACTCAATTGGTATAATAAAGATCAAGAACCAGAGCTTGGTACACTATTATTTTATAGCATCAACAAAATATGTAACTGTTTCTATTTTATTTCTGCTATGTACATACAAAAGCATACCATTTTAAGCATTTATACTTAGTATAATTATATTGTAATTAATTCAGTATCTAGTACAAGTTGACATTACTTATGCTAGTAAAGATCATAACATCCTCATACATCCTCTGTTTTATACAAATGATTTCTCAAAAGCTTTAGCCTTTTGAGTTTAATTAGTATATATATCAGCATATACACTTTTTTTCTGGGATGAACTGAAAAAATAAGATTTAAATTTTATTTTGAAATGATTTTTGCCACCACAGATTCTTAACTTTTAGAGTGAAATTATTAAAGCTATTCTTTTTACTCTTGTAATTTCTTTCTTGGATATTTGTATTTTGATAGTCTAGTAATTTTCCTTGAAATAAAATTAAATAGTTTCTTTTCCCCATGAAACCTACTATTGTCTGAAGCCTAATCAAAAAGTGATTTTGTAATGCATTTTTAACTGCGGCAATGAACGATAAATTTAAACAAACAGTAGATGCTGTGCTGGGTGAACAACATGGTCCCTGAGATATTTCAATTTAAATGATCACTGTAGGAGACAGCTTGTGAAGCTGCCATTTACAGTAGAGTGCCGTATAGATGCAATCCAGCAAAATGTCAATTAGCTTTTCAACTCATGCTAGTGAAATGTGAACTGTAATGATCCTGTCCAGCTTCCATGTGAAATGATATTCCTTATGCAATGATGAAGAGCATGTTCATTGTGGCATCAAACCACGCAGAGTCTATCATGATACAATCAAATCTAACATTTGCAAATTGTCTTAAGTGACTAAATAATTATTATAATTATTTCTTTTAATGTTAGTTCTAAAGAAAAGTTCCTTTTAACAAATGTGTTGTTGAATAAGTTTTCCTTAAATACCTTGGAAATATAGTGCCATAGTAAAGGTATTAATAAAAACCCATTACTGTTCTAGTCTTAATTAGACAACAATTTAAGTTCTAATTATTTCAATCTTGGCCTTTTCTGACAATTTCTTGAAGCCTTTTCACATTTATCAAAGTGAGGGAAAGTACGCTTAATTCGTAAAACTCCAAAGAAGAATTAATTTCAGAAGTTTGAAAATTGTAAATATGTTGGACCTAACTTTCCACACTTATTAAAATGCATCTCCAATCATTTCACCAAAACATTTATTTCATCCTAGTACACACAATGTATTTCGAAAATCTGAAGTGAACAACTGCATGTAAATATGCCTTCAGGTAGCTGTGCAGTCAAATAATTGTCTGTCTCTTCATGAAGGAAAATGCTTCACTGTTTGCTAATTGTTTTAAAAAGGAAAAGTGAATTTTCCCCCAGTGGAACAGAGCAAAATCAGAGAAGATTAGTAAGTCATTATTGTTTGTGTACTGCATTTTTAAATTGGAACATTGGTAGCATTTACTCATGAAAGTAAGAAAAAAAATCCTGAAATGATCATTTAAGTCTCTATACCAAATTTTATCACTAGAATTTAATATATTTCTTTCCTTACATCATTTCCATTTTTCCATATTTTATCATTGTAATAAATAACTTCCCACAGAGATCTGTAAATTAATTTCTGAGATTTTTCCAAGGAATATATTTCTAAGAAATAGAATTACTCAGCCCCAAATAATGAATATTTAAAGTCATTTAACATATATTGCATTATAGCTTCTGATAATATTTATAAACCCACCATTGATGATATTGAATATCACCTCCTTAATATTTGTCATTTTAATAAATAAAAATTAAAGTTTTTTAATAAATATATGTATTTTTAGATCTAGTGAAGTTGACTATTTTTATGTAATTATCAGGCACTTATAATTCCAATTCCTTGCAAGTACAATTTAATATCAAATTTCAATGTTTCCTTTTTTTCTTTGATATGTAAGCATTAGTAACATTAAATATTTTTCATTAATATTTGTTGCAAAATTGTTTCCTGTTTGCCTTTTAGTGGTTAGGTACATTTTGCCTATGCCCAACACATCTGATACCTGTTTTCAATATTTCCACCCCAGGGTAGAATTTTTATTCTATGGATGGTTTTATCTCTGTCCTGTCTTCTCTGCTCGTCTCTACTATACTCCCTCATCATTTCTGTGCAATGTTACTAACTTTTGGGCAGGGCAGCTCTGGATATGGCTCTGTGGTCATCACATTTATTTTTCCACTTACACATACTTAGAAGTTGGACAAATTCTCTTTGTCCTAGTTAGATTGTAGGTGTGGGTCATGGGTGATTTTATTTGTCCTCCTAACATCTATGTAAAGGATGTGTGCAGGGTTTCAGTCTTTGGCAGCTGCCATTACACAAGGGGAATTTTCCTTAATGTTTTTTGAAACAAAAGTGGTAAAGCAGTAAAGACATTTCTAAAAGTTCAGTGACTCACTTAAACCCTGTATTTTAAGAATATGTCCAGTATCTTAAATAGTTTAATCTATTTCCTTTATGACTTTAAACTACAATGTTAGTATTTGTTGTAGAGACCCTTGACTGAAACTGATAGAAGCGGGTTTTTGTTCAGATTTTTAATCTTTCTCAGCTCTTGATCATATTATTCACTACTTAGAAAAAGAAATTAATGACATACTTGGCATATTTCTAAAAGTAATACTTTCCAGAGTCAAATGTAGCAAAATAGTCAACTTAGAATTATTTGTAACAATGTTTCAAATTGAAATATTTAATTACTCAACTTTGAGTATGATATATACTTAGATGTGGTTTCTGTAATATATATACGCCAAATCATTGTTTTAGTCTCATTTTGCATACTAAAACGTATCTTCAGCAAGAAATATCTTCATAATTGTGGTGTTCACAGTTAGTCCAAATATATGGAAGGAATTCCTGCAACACAAAAAACTTGACATTTTTCTCAGAATCTCCAATTGTAAAAATTTTCTAATGTGGTAGAAATAAAGAACAAATGAGCCAGTTGAATGTGAAATCTGATCTTTGACACAGGTATTCTGCTTTGATCCAGAAATAAAGAGAAATCTTAGGAAAAGCTTCCAATGTTGTCCTCATCACTGATAGAAGAAATATGAATTTTGAATATTTTTTATAATTATACATTATGAATTTTCTGATTAACAAAAATTAAAGGTCAGTATATGCAGGAAGTGCTTATTAAAAGTGTTTCATAAATGCCAGAACTTTGAGAATCACTCATACAAAATGAAGGTTTTACTGGATTTCTCTCAAATATTTATCTTATTTTTTAAATAACATTTAATAACTAATATTATCTTGAATAACACAAACATACACACACACACAAAAATCCACATACACATTTATTTATTGTTTGTCTCCCCCAACAAAATAAAAAAGTACCATGAAGCCAGGTATCCAATACAGTATATTTAGTACCCGAAAACAAGTTCATGTCTCCAATTAAGCAGTCGTTATTTATTTGTTGAATAAAATAATGAATACATTTTACATTCTCTGTCATTATTGTTATCGCTATTTCTGGTTTTTTGGTTTATATATTTCAATTTACGAATGCCATTACAAATTCTGTGCATTATTCTTTTACCAATATAAAGTTATCATCTTTGTTGTTTAATTAGTTTTGCCATAAAGTCCATTTAGTTTAAAACTAATATTGCCATCCCTGTTGAATTTTTATTCTTTCATTTGATAAGTATGTGGTCTATTCTTTTAGCTTTAATTTTTCTTTATATATTGTTCTAGTATGTCCTGTACACTATTCTTTAAATTCCAAATGGTGTTCTTATTAAATCTATATTGTTTCTACTATGTTAGATTTTATATTTGGTCTTTGTTTAAGAATTCTTTTTGATATTTGTCTTGATTTTAATAAGTATGCATGAAATTATTATTTAGACATCTCTGACTCTATTTACAGACTGTTCTTTTTAGTTGTAATTTATTGTAAGCCACACATTTCTAATAAATTAATTTGATATGTTTTATGAGCCATTGATATCTTAAATTATCTGTTGGTTTCCTGCATTTATTAAAATGATTTAGCAGGACCCAAAATTTTGAGATCTACAAAATTTCCTCTCAAAACTCTAAGCATTGTTTCTATATCTTTTACATTTAATCTTGCAGAGGACAAACATGAGCTAGTTGGAGTTTGCTATTTGTAGGCAGCCATTATTTTTCTAGCAAGTTGTTTGCAGACATTTTTACTTTATTATTATATTTCTTAAATTTTAGATGGGATAATAGATTTGTGTGTCCTTCTCCTTTCATTAATATTATCTGAAACATTTCTCTTTCAATGTTCTATTTTCTATTGTAAACATCTTTAGTTTTTAGTTTTAATCTTCAGTTAATATTCTATGTCTATTACATTTTCTATTGTCATTTTTATCGCTTTGCCTTTGAGGTACATATTCTAAATTTCTGTCCATTGATTGATTAAATCTATTTTAATACTCATTGCTTGCTTTTAAGTCCAAAAGAATGGAATTTAATTTTATTTTTTAACTTTTCGCTTCCTAGCAATTTTCCTTCTTATTACTCAAAAAAAAATTTTTTTCCCCGCTTATCTTGGTTATATCCTGCTGTCTTTCATTTCAGCCTGTTTTCTTCCTGTGGATTTCTGTACCTATTTCATGAAAACAATCTCTATTTGTATTACATTGAACACAAATAACCATTTTCAGGTTTTTTTCCCTCTTGCTATAGAAATAAATTATTTTCAGAGGGTTTTTCGTCTCTGAGTCTACAAAATAATGTTCACTTTATCAGATGTTGAAGTAGCTTTATTCAAAACTCACTACCTTCTTTCCTTTATATTCATACTTCATTGATGAAAAATTTAAGTCCATGTCAACATTTGACCACAAAGTCTGTTTGTAAACTTGCACTGATGTCATATTCAATTAAATACTATGAAATCTTTTTCTCAGGTATTCAACTGGAGAGCACATTCACAATGCCTAAAGTAATTTTCATTAACTAGTAGAATTTATGAACTGTTCTGCTTAACTTAGATGGAAATATCTCCTAAGCTATTTTGGTGTTTGTTTTTTGAAACTCTAATTTGAGGCACCATTTGAAAAGGAAAGCCCTTGTAATGTACTTCTACTAATGATTATTACTCCGTATATATCAGTCTTCACAAGCAAATTCTATCTTCCAAAGTACCGCCACTTATACTGCCCTCCCTGCCTAATTCATCAGAATCAGCCTTTCCACGAATTTATGTAGAATAGAAGTTAACTGATTTTGAGGGAAGGGTTGCAGAATCAGTCGTCTACAGTAAAAACAATTCTCATTACTATAGAGCATCCTATCTTATATCTTAAAACAGTCAGGAAGCGTGGAAAACCTCTTCTTACTTCTTACCCTACTTTTGAAGCTAGAAGGTTTTCGCTATTTTAGAGGGTACATAGCACATTAATTGAGTCTCTCATAAAAGTCCCTTTATTCTTATTGTTAGAATGCATTTCATATTCTAATGACTGGTTGATATTAGTTTAAAATTTCAGTGCTATGGTGCATACTATTTTCAATTCTTCCCCTTTAATTTTTGTGATAAGCTATGTGACACTAAACTGGGAAGTTTATTACTAGATATGATTTGATACCATAAACTTTTTACATGCAAAATTAAGAACTGTTTTTCCTTCTATTATTAGAAATATTAAAGATAATATTCAAACATAGAATAAATGTTATATGATACTTTTTCAGATTTAGTAGTGGACATTTTTGGATATGACAGCGGTTTCACTAAATCAACTATGGTATTCCATACAGAAAATATTGACATGGAAAAAATATATAACTGAGAGAAAAATCTATATTTAAATTTCCATATTACAAATTCTTAAAATGCAATTTGGAAAAATAAGATAGCTTCTCTAAATCACAATTTTATTGCCTGTCAAATGAGACAAGACTGCTTCACAGGATGATAATGAGATTGAAATGAGACAAAAATTTTAACAGCTTTTATTGAGGTACAATTGACATACAACAAATTGCACATAATTAAAGTATACAATTTGATAATTTTTGACCTATGTATACACCTGTAAAGCCATCACTATAATCATGATAGTGAATGTATATGACAACTCCCAAATTTCCCTGTTCTTTTCTGTAGTCCTTCTGTTGTTGATAATCTTCATTGTACCCTGGGTTACCACTATCTAGCACTATAAATTATTTTGCATTTTCTAGTACTTTAGAGAAATAGAATCATATTGCATGCACACACTTTTTGCATGACTTCTTTAACTCAGTGCAATTATTTTGAGATTCACCCATATTGAAGTGTGCATTAATAGTTCACTCATTTTTTATTGCTAGGCAGTATTCCACTGTTTACATATACCACATTGTATGTATTCATACACTTGATGTTGGACACGGGGCTTTTTCTAATTGGCTATTACAAGAAGACCTGAAAAGAGCATTCATGTGCAAGTTTTTGTATGAGTTCATGATATCTTCTTCTGGTAAAAGGAGAAAATATATGTTTAACATTTTAAAAAATAAGACAATTTATATGAAAGTTTATAGGGCATCATGAAGTTCAGCCTAAATTTGTGTCATTATTATGTTTAGAAACATTCCTATTTTGGCTAGTCAATGTAGTATGACTGAAAATATTCTATTCAAATTTAACAAGAAGTAAATTATTAAATCGATGTGAACATGTTATGGTATAGGATTCTCAAAAACCTTGGGCAAGTCTTGAAAGACAGATTAAAAAATGGATCAGTTAAATGTTCTACTAAGACAAACATATTTATGAAAGAAGTGTAAAAAATTGTGAGAAAATATATGGATATATGTTCAGTGATTAAATTTAACTAGGTAGTGTCATACATGAGGAAGATCGTTTTGTTTTTCATAAGAAGATATTAACTTTAGCATCCTAAACTATTGTTATACATATTATCTCAACTAATATATTTCTGAAACAGAAAAGTCAGTATTAATACATTTTCTCTTTAATATATAGAATTAAAGAAATTGAGATTCATAGAAAATCAGAATTAAATAAAACAGATATAAGTGTAAACATGGAAACAAGGTGGAAAATTAAGGGGTCACATTAAGGCTTGAAAGAGGTCTTTATATGTACAATTAATTTTTGTTCAGTTACTTGCATTATTTTTAGGTTAAGTTCCAGTGGATAAGATATTATAAACATGATTACATTAAGACTTCCAAAAAGGAAATCATAAAATGAGAGTTAAGAGGGAAGGAGATTTTGGAAAAAATATTTGGGGGAAAAAAAAGAAAAGGAGAAAACACAGTGAGAAAATCACCAACTCATTTGCTGTATGGACTAATTCAGACTAGATGCAATAGCTCTGGATTCATAAGCATCTTGCCTGCTTTAATTTGAAGTGATGACGATACTTTAAGGGTTTGTTAAATTTTACATTAAAAAGCTAGAGTAATTTGGTCCATACTTTTAATCATTTACATTATAAAATGTAAATTACTCCAAATGGATAATAATCTTGCATTATCTAAAAAATGACATTTTGCTGTTTGAGTTTTGGTGATACCAGATAAAAGAGAGATGAGGCTAAAATTTCAGAGCATATAACATGAGAGACAAATTCAAATGAGATGAATAGGAAGAAACAAAGAGCAGCAATAATAAATAAACAATGAGAAATTGTTAAACTCAACCATTGCATTTCAGAGACTAACTGAAGTCCAGAGTGGTGGATTAATTTCCTTAAGGCCATTCCGTGTGTCAATAGCAGAATTGTGATATGTCAACAAAAGGTTTTGTGCACATTCATTCATAGTTTGCTACCATCATCACCTTTATGACATCTGACAAGATGCTCATGTAAACTCTAACACATTTTAGAAGAATAGCTTCACACTTACCACCTATTATTTATCCACTCAAGTATAACACTTTTAATGTTCAAAGTTCCTATTCAGAAATTTTGGAAACTCCACCTCCTCTAGTAACTCATTGTACTGTTAGAGATAAGAAGCTTTTTAACAAAAGAACACAGCCCAGCTTGGCATCACAAGAGACAGTTTTCTTACCTCAATCCAAAATTACTGATAGAAAATTCAACTCTGATGAAGCTCAAAGCTTGCTCATGGTCCTGGCTGTGCCACAGAGTTTTACTCAAACAAGCTCCAGATCGTCTCTCTTGAGCTTATGATATGAGAGGTAGAATGAATGGCAGTACAAAGTAAGGGCCTGGAGAGCTGGGCATGGCTGCTATACCCTTATTTGCTGTGTGATTCTGAGCTTTTCTTCTTTTTTTTTTTAACTACCAGTTTCTAGTATGTACAATAAGTATTATTATAACTCCTTCCTAGTGTTGTTTTAATGGTACTATACAGTCTCATAAATTGTTTAGTACAGGAGGCACAACTGTATATTTTTCATAAATGTTAGTTCCCTTTTCTTTCTATTTTAGCCTAACCTTGGCTCTCACATCAAATTCCTATACTGACCAAATCAGTGAGCTTCGTCCCCGTATTCTAAATCATCTGTTGATTTGAAAGCCCCTGTGTTTCTTTGGATGTGCTTGGTCATTGTCATTGTATAATGTTGCTTATTTTCAATTAAAAAAAACCCACAAAACAATTGTTTAAAAAGACTTCTATTCCTAACATTCTACATGCAGTAATCTTTAAATAATTCAATTTAATTTTTAATATGTGATAATAGTGCGTGACATCCAGGCCCCTGAGGATGTTTTAGTGGTTTAGGAGTGAAAGAGCCTACTTCTCACTGAAAAATGTAATTAAGATGGGATTTAGTTTGGTTGTGTATCTTTGCAATTGTGAATTGTGCTGCGGTAAACATAGGAGTGCAGGTGTCTTTTTATAAAATGACTAATAGATCTCCAGTAGTGAGATTGCTGAATCAAATGGCAGATCTACTTTTAGTTCTTTGAGAAATCTCTGTACTGTTTTCCATAGAGGTTGTACTAATTTACATTCCTGCCAACAATATATAAGCAACGTTATAAAATTTTAAAAGAAGTTCCATTTTTAAAAAAATTCTCTCTCATTTGTTTGTAAATTACTTAAGAGAACTGTTGCAGTTCCTTTGGTTGTTACATACCTGTGTATTTTCCTATAATTATTTTAAATTTGTTTATTGAAGCATGTATTTGAAATTATTTTTCAAACATAATATTGCTTTTTGAGGCAAAGGAATCCTAAAACTTACTTTTTTTTTTAAACTCCAGGACTGTTTCTTTATTTTCTAACACCTATTCAAGACAAAGTTATTGAGTGACTATTATGTATCAGGTACACTGCTAGGTGACTGTATTATAAAGTTGGATTCAAAACAATCTCTGCATTAAGGAGACCTAAGATTATTTAAGGGAGAAATACATGTAATCCAGACCTACTTGAGAATTCTGAAAAGATCTTCCTGGAGTTGAGATGTATCAGGAAGGTCTTAAATAATTAACCAAATATCTTAGGTAGGTGTGGAGCAGGAAAAGAGGAAGGAGAGGTGGGCATAGGATATGCAAAGGTGTGGAGGCTTAAGAGAGCATCTGGCGAAGCACTTGGTGTGTGGTAAGGCATGGAATACAGTCTTACCTTTGGTGCCCCAGAAGCTGACCCTGAGCCAGGGATTCATATCAAAGTGATCTGTATGAAATACAGATGTTTCAGCTTTTTATTTTTCCTCTCTGCACTATGTCTGTAGTTTTTAGCCTACTAAGTGGGGACTTTTCAGAAGTGTTTCCAAAAAAACCTGGCAGGGGAATGGGGACATGGGACAAAGAAGGAAAGGAGGCTGTATTAGTCAAGGTTTTCCAGGGAAGCAGAATCATCTCTATCTCTATCTCATCTCTATTTCTATTTCTATCTCTATCTCTCTATCTCTATTTATCTCTCTCTATGTCAATGTATCTCATCACGTATATCTATTAATATATGGAGAAAGATATATTTTAAGGAATTGGCTCATATGATTGTGGAAGCTGGAAAATTTAAAGTCTTCAGGGTAGCTGGCCAGCTGGAAACCCAGGAAGGAGCTGTTGCTGCAGCTGGATTCTGAAGACAGCCTCCTGGCAGAATCCCCTCTTCCTCAAGGGACCTCAGTGTTTTCTCTCTTAAGGCCTTCAACTGATTGAGACCCATCCAATTTATAAAAGGTAATATGCTTTACTCAAAGTCACAAATTTAAATGTTAGTCTCCTTTTAAAAATACTTTGACAGCAACATCCAGACTAGTATTTGACCAAGTATATGGGAACTGTGGGCTAGTCAAGTTGACACATGGAATTAACCATCACAGAGGCCAAGCAAGGGTGTAACATTGAGTGAATTCTCAGGGTAAGTAACTTTGGTTCAATCCCACTTGGTAGTTCTGAACCTAAGCTAGGTCACATTTTCATGGTTATCCCAATCAGGGGAAAAGGAGCTGGCAAATTTGTCTATCTTTTCTCTCCTATAGTTATTGGTTAAGGGTGACTCTTGAGGGGACATAATACTCAGTTACTTGTGTGAGTGGACAAAGCAGTCCCCCCAGTAGCCTGAGGACATTGCTCTAATAAAGAAGAGTAGCTCCTCACTGTTAGAATGGCAACATGCCCATTGCCAGTATATCCCAAAAAGTAAAGAGTTCAGTGGGCTATGTGTGGATCACCAAAAACATTTGCATGTGCACAAGAAGTTGAGGAAAATAGCTGAGGTTTAAGATGTAGACCTGTACTAAATCATGAAAGTTTTTTGGAAATACATCCAAGAATGTGGATTTCATGAAAAGGTAAGTTACTGCCAGTCTTTGTCAATGCCCTCCTGCAGGGAAATTATAATTTGAAATAATTATCTATTATCTCTGGAGTCTCTAATTAAGGAGGTCTAAAATTAGGCTCTGTAACCTGGTTTAGGATTAATGTTTCAGGCTTTGGTGAGCCCCAAAAGATTTTCATGGGTACAGAACATGAGCATGTTTACACTTTGCAAAGAGTGCACATGTAAAAGCTTGAAGGAAAGAAAAACTGGAAGAAATAATTCTTTACTGCATTAAAGCAGCAGGTATGAAGACGTTATGTAAGAAGAAGGTTAAGGACATATTTAGGCAGAAAATTTGACAAAAGTGTTTAAAGTGAGACAAGGAAGAAAAGGATTACTTAGTAATAACTTCTAAGTCACTGACTGGGGACATGGAAGTGATAGTAATGCCAAACCCTGAAATAAAGAACATGGAAGCAGGATTTACTGGGGAAAGTAATGAATGAGTTTGAGAAGTCAGTGGAACATCACAGAAGAGATGGCTTTAGTCAGAAAGAAAGTATCAGAATAGAAAGCTCTAGACTAAACACAAAGGATTTTGAGTTAGATCAGGTGTTGATAAACTACGGCTAACAGGCAAAATCCATCCTTCCAAGTGTTTTGTAAATAAAGTTTTACAGGAACACAGACACACTCATTTGTTTATGTATTTTCTATGCCAGCTTTCTCTACAGAGCAGAATAGAATACACATACCTCTGTTATGATAGATACTGTATGGCCCACATGACCAAAAATATTTCCCATCTGCCTCTTTTCATGAAATGTTTGCAGACCCTTGGTGTTGACGAATAGTGGTTAAATTTTTGGATGTGAATAAATTGCTGAGGGGATGTATGTGATATAAAGAGAAGTGACTGAGCACAGATATTTAAAGGCAAGAGAGAAGGAAAGGAATAAAGGACATAAGCTAAAAACCACATACTGTTTCCCACAGAGATTGTATTAATTTACATTCGCACCAACAGTGTATAAATGTTCCCTTATCACTGCATTGTGCTAGCATCTATTGTTTTTGGACTTTTAATAATAGCTGTTCTGACAGCTATTATTAAAAGCTGTCAGGGGTAAGGTAATATCTTATTGTAGTATTAATTTGTATTTTTCCAGTGATTAGTCATGTTGAACATTTTTTCATATGTTTGTTGTCTACTTGTTTCTCTTCTTTGAATAATGTCTGTTCATGTTTTTTGCCCACTTTTTAATGGGGTTATTTGGTTTTTTTTTCCTTGCTTATTTTTTTGAGTTCCTTATAGATTCTGGATATTAGACCTCTGTCAGATGTATAGCTTGTGAATATTTTCTCACATTCCATAACTTGTCTATTTACTCTGTTGATTTTATCTCCTGCTGCTATTGATTTAGTTTATCTTTTCAATGAACCAGCTTTTGTTTCTTTGATTATTTATATTGTTTTTTGGGGCCTCAATTTCATTTAGAACTGCTTTGATCTTTATTTCTTGTCTTCTGCTAGATTCACACTTGATTTGTTCTTGTTTTTCTAATTCTGTGAGGTGATTTATTAGGTTGTATATTTTTTATCTTTCCATCTTTTTGACATAGGCATTTAGTGTTATACAACTCCCTCTTAGCACTGCCTTTCCTGGATCACAAAGATCTTGATGGCTCGTGTTGTGATTATCATACAATTAAATACTTTTTTAATTTTCATCCTGCCTCCATCATTGACTCAGATCATTCCACAGCCAGTTGTTTAATTTTCATTTATTTGTATAGTTTGGAGAGTTTCTCTTGGAATTGATATCTAGTTTTATTCCACTGTGGTCTAAGAAGATACATGGTATGATTTTGACTTTTTAAAATTTGCTGAGACTTGTTTTGTGGCCCAACATATGGTCCACAGAGACCATATCTATTTTGGAGAATGTTCCATATGCTGATGAGAAGAAGGTGTATTCTGCAGTATTAGGGTAGAATATTCTGTAAATATCTACTAGGTTCATTTGTTCTAGCATCTTGTTTAAGTCCAGTGTTTCTTTGTTCATTTTCTGCCTCAGTGATCTGTCCAGTTATGTCAGTGGAGTTTTGAAGTCCTCCACTATTATTTTACTATTATTATGTTACTATTTATTTCTTTTCTTAGGTCTAGTAGTATTTATTTTATGAATCTGGAAGCTCTAGTGTTAGGTGTATGTGTGTGTGTGTGTATATATATATGTATATGTGTGTGTATATCTTCTTGCTTAATTGATTCGTTTATCATCACATAATGACTATCACTGTCTTTTTAAACTGTTGTTGATTTAAAGTCTGTTTTATTTGATATAAGAATATCCTGCTCACTTTCAGTTTCTATTTGCATGGAACATTTTTCTACACCTTTACCTTAAGTCTATGAGAATCTGTATGAGTTAAATAAGTTTATTAGAGACAGCAGATATTTGGGTTGTGTTTTTAAATGCATTCTTCCAATCTGAATCTTTTACATGGGGTATTTAGGCCATTTACATTCATTGTTAATATTGATAAGTGAGATACTGTTCCAGTCATAATGTTGATTGTTACTGGTTGCTTTGTATTCTTTCTTGTGTTACTGTTTCATAAAAGCTATGAGGTTTTACTTTTGAGTGCTCTAACATTTGCAAGTATTGACCATTCTTTTCAACTTTTAGGTCAATTTTGATCATTTCTTATACGGCAGATCTAGTGGTAACAGTTTTCCTTAGTGTTAGCTTGCCTGGGAAAGAGTTTATTTCTCCTTGATTTATGAAACTGAGTTTTGCAGGATATGAAATTCTTGGCTGACTGTTATTCTGTTGAAGAAGACTAAGATAGGATCCAAATCTCTTCTGTTTTGTAAGATTTCTGTTGAGAAGTCTGCTGTTAGTCTGAGAGGTTTTCCTTTGTAAGTTACTTCATGATCTCATTGTGTTTCCTTACAGTACATATTTGGAATTCTTTATCTGTTGTTTCATCATGGTCAGAATTCAGTGCTATTGTGATCCTTTGAAGGAGAGCTTTTCTCCTTGATTTTTCATACTTCTGAGTTCTTGCACTGATTCTTTCTCATCTGGAGCAGCTGTTACTTGTTGTTTTGGATTTTCTACTGTTTAGATGGGACTTCTCCCCCACACTCTTAAAGGTGTGTCTGTAGCATAATTTGGGTAAGGACCTTTGGCTTTGCTTATAGGTACTTTCATGGGGGCTTAGGTTCTGAATACATGGGATATAGATAGCCTTAGCGTGATGGTTTTCTCAACTGCAAAATATTTGTAGACTGTAACATTGGTGTACTATGTATGTGGGCAGATTCTCTGTCTCTTTCTGAGAAGGAGAGATGGAGGCTCTGAAATTTTCCCTTTCCCCAGCCCTGTGGTCTTCTTAACAGTGTGAAGTATATTGGAATGCCCAGTTTAGTCTCTGAAACAGTAGGTGGTGTTTGTGGGTAAGAATCAGCCACGCCCTGTATGATTGAGTCAGTAAATGCTGTAGTGGGTTGTACAAATTAATCTCCCTGCCAGTAGATGGCATTTGCAAGAGAGAGTCAGCTACTGTGGCATTTCTGGGGCCTGTGTCCAGGGCATGTCAATCAGGAGAAGAATTCAGATGTCCCAGTCAATGAGTGGAGCCCTGGAGCTCCCAGAGGATCCCGTCTTGTGCTCCACCACAGGCAAGGTGAATGGGGGTGAGACTGTGTAGACCTGGGTGAGGTGAGCTTGTGTTCAAGATTCACAAAAGTGAGCACAAGCTCTGTCTTAGCAGTGATTGAGGGTCACCTCCTGGGCCACTGGGGAAAGCCACCAGGAAGGAGGTAAGGTGGTCCCACTATGCCAGAAAATCTGCTTGTTAGGGAAAAGCAGTCTGGGATTCACATCCAGCAAGAGGGAATGGTTTTCACTCTTCTCCCACTTCCCTTTCCCTGTGGATCTCTCTCAGGCATCTGGCCACAAGCAGCAGCCCAAGCCCATGGAGCTCAGCAGCAACACTGTCGCTAGCTTCAAGCTTCTCTGTCCAGGACTCTGCCCTATATTGAAATTGTGGCTTCCCTGTGGGGTGAGAGGTGATCCATTGAGTATGCTTTGGCCCAGACTCACACCACACTCTCCTTTTAGTTTTGCCTGCATAGCTTTCTCCCCTCTCAAGATCAGTTCCCAAATCTCTCCTCTGTGCACTTGAATGATGTGACCAAGTCCTGGGGTTATGGGATCAGGACTGCAGGCCTGTCTTCTGATCCTCTGAGTTCAAGTCACAATCAGTACAGTGAGAGTTGCTCACTGAGTGTGTAACCAGGCTTAGTGTCCCTGTTCTTCAGGGTATGCCCTGCTCTGCTGGAGCAGCCAGGTTGGCATTACCAGGGAGGGCCAGCAGGCAGGGAGCTCATGGTCGGAGCACCCCTTGGTCCACAAGCAGATTTTTAATGGGAAAGACAAGAGCCCAACTCTCCATGAAAGTCTGACTGTGGTAGACAGAGCTGACAGAAGGGAAATAGCCATTCCTGAGAACCCTGGCTTAATTGTCCCTCAGAGCAACCATGACAAACCATGTGAGAAGTGCCATGGTTGTGTCAGCAGCTGAAGGCAGCCTGCCCCGAGTGTCTAACTTATGGGATCACACAGTTCCCTTAGGATCTACTGTTCCCTGTGGCTATTGCAGTCCAGGTGGGCACTGGGGAATGTTTATGTGGGGTCCAGTGAAAAGACAACTGAAATGCTGAAGCTCCCTAGGCAGGACAAAGGCATTCAGAGGATAGAGAAGCAGTATGGTGCCTGCTGCCTTGGCTTGAATGTGTGGGAAGGGAAATCAACCCTGAGGGGGCTGGCAGTCCAATGTTCTGTTCTCAGGAAGCTCCAGTTCACTGACAGTGGCAGCATTTGGGCTCGTGAGGGTAGAGTGGGTCTCCAATAGTTTGGGAGCCTGCAGACTGCCAGAGGTATGATAGGAGGAAAACAAACACCCCCGTCTACCCTTTCCATGGATTCCAAATTCCTTGGGGGTCGATCTCTGCCAAAATCTTACTCCTTCTTGTTCTGCTCTACAACTTCTTCCTATGGGATCTCCAGTAAGTTCTGGCACTTTTCCCTCAGAATTACACCTGGGCCATGGTTTTTTCACCTGAAACTGCTTCTTCTTTCTGAGATAATCAGGTGACTGATGTCTGTAGTTAGCCATTTTGCCTCCTTCAAACTTTTTTTAATGTATAAGTTGAAGGAGTACCTTTTAAAATAATGGTAAAAGGTGTAATATAGCAAATACATAGACCAGTAACATAGTCATTTATTATCATTGTCAAGTATTATGTGCTGTGCATAATTGTATGTCTTACAGTTTTATTAATATATGATTGGCAGCGAAGTAAGTTGTTTATACCAGCATCACCACAAACATGTAAGTATGCATTCCATTATGATATTACCACACCTAAGACATCACTAGGCAAGAGGAATTTTAAAGCTTTATTTTAATCTTATGGGACCACCATTGTATATGTGATCCATCGTTGTCTGAAACATCGTTGTACAGTTCGTGACTGTAGGTCTAACTCTCAGAGGAAGTGGAAAGCATGAAAGGCCTTCTGAGACCCAGAGCCCATCAGTTTCTTAACCCCCTGTGTGTCCTGCAGGTATGTATCAATCACACATTCTGTTTTGCTTCCACATTTCTTTTATCCTCCACTATTTCCCTTTTATTTAGCTCATATGGGTTTTTTTCCCCAGATAGATACAAACAGCACAGCATTTTGCCTAGGTAATAATATCTTGTTTCCTTTGCCAGGAGCTGTATGCTTGCAACAGTAATATAAATGTGTAGCTCACATTAGATACTCAACCAACTTGTCACTTGTTTGAAAAGAAGCCCTCTGTTTGACTAGAAGAGACAAGGGCCAAATGAGCCAGATTTGTTCCTATGCCAGCCAGCAATGCAATTACAAGAATGGGGTCTAGGGAAGGACAAAGCAGTCACTCACCCATGCACATAGGTGAGGTGCTTTGTCCTTGAAATAGTTGATTGTACTTGGGACCCTGCCTTGGCCTGTTAACCAAACGCTGCAATGTGGGATTTCATAAATGACTGTAATTCATTGGTGATTTCTTGAGGCTTCTGAATACAAATTTTGAAAGGAATGGTTCTGTGTTCTTTGTGTCCCCTGATAAATTCTCTTGGTTTCTACAATCTTTAGAATTCATAGTCTTTAGGTAATGCACTTTGTAGAAACAGCAGGATAGTAAGGATTTGCAAACCTCCTTTTCTTCACTGATGAGTTTAAAAATGCTGTAGTTTACTTCAACTGTTGAAAATGGGACTTTCTCCACATTTAAGCAGTGGTGTTCTCTTTTCATGCTGAAAAGCAATGAATTATCAAAAATGGACATCTTGCCATGAATAAAGATGACAACTGAGTAGGTGACTCAGAAATGTGCTCGAGAAGAAGGAAATGGTTTGAATATAGAGTATATATGTTCTTCTGCTCTCAATTTGGGAGACCAAACAAGTGGGTTTAAAGGGATAATGAACAGGTACACGGACAGCAGCTCTCAGTGTGATCTCATGATCCCCAAATTGCCAACAGAACATATGTCTTGTGCTGTCATTTGTGAGACCATGATTCAGTTCTCTGACATCTTACATGTGATTTGATCTTGGTTTGAGTTGGCAAAGCCTCAGCAGCCCCCACCATCAGAATCCTGCTCAGAGAAAATAGTTGGAAGACTACTCTTAAAGAAGTGTCATTTCTAGTACTAGAGTGCCGTAGTGCACTAAAGTGTCCTATTTGGGTCTCACTGACATGCTATTCCAGAGACACTCACTGGCACCTGAAGGCTGATTCTGGGATCTGGGAATAAAACAGAACTTAGAAAGGAAGCCTTAGAGATCCCTTATGTTCAAAAAGACCCGGTGTCTTTTTAAGGCAGCATGGCTGGTAAACTTCCGAGTTCTCACTTTCCTTGTCTTACAAGTTGCTTAGTGAATTAAATAATATGTTGTGGAATTCCTGACACAGACTTAGAATTCATGAGCACCTGTTATTACTGTATAACATATCACTAATATTTACAGCACATACAAAGTATCAGTTTTTCCGTTGTTAATGTGGATGAAATTTGTTCATTTTTCTCTTTCTCTTTCATTAGTAAAAATTAATCTATGAGTAAATTTAGAGAGGAAATGGAAGTCACTATAAAATTGCATGTCCAAGGATAGCAATGATTTGTGATTACAACAACAGTTAAGTGCACATCAATATGGCCCCAACCACATTCACTAAAGGCTTTAATACAGATTGCAGAGATTGTGGGTTCTTAGTTTTCCCAATGTGTTGCCATAAATCTGCTTTTCCCTTTACTTAAGAAGATACTTAGAAACACAAGAGTGTAAGGATGATGTTATCAAAGGCTAATATCACAACCCTTCCATTTTTTAGAAAAAACAGTTACTTGTGGATTTCTGTCACACCTCACAGCTGGCAATGGCACATGAGAACACACTGCCAGCACACTGAGAACCTGGATAAGACAAATGAGAAAGGAGAACTCCTCAGGGCAGTGATGGCAGAAATGGTGCCAATTTGGGTAATGCTTTTTCTTACATACTTTCTGTTTCTCCTCTGTCTGGGAACTAGACAGTGTAGAAAGTCTAAAAGAGGAAAACCAGTCTGGTCTCCCTCATTTATTTTTAATTGACTAGTGCTTTCACTAGTGTTAATTTTTGGCTTTAACGGAAATATGTTGTTTGTAGTTTATTCTCACATTTTCATTCATTCATTCATTCATTCATTTATCAATCAAGATTTCCCTAAGGGTCTCATTTTTAGGAAGGCTACTGCATTAAATGCTGCAAGGATTATTATAGCAATTCCTATTCCCCAAGAGTTCACAATCTTGACATATTTTACAAAAACGTGTCCACCCGTCTTATTCTAAAGCAACAGTTCTTGATGGTGGTAGAAGTGAGGGTGGAGAGCTGCCTCCAGGAGACATTCACTGGCAATATCTAGAGACATTTTTAATGGCTGAGGGATTGAGTACATTTGACATGCAGTGGGTAGAGAGTAGGAATGTTGCTACATAACCTGAAATGCACAGGAGAGCTTCGAGATGGCATAAAGTATTATCTGGCCCCAATTAAGAAACCCTGTTTGAAACTTCTGCTTTGAACAGAATTTATTCTCTACTTAGCCCAATTCTTTACATATAATAGAGATATCTGTTATTTATTCAGCAACTAATAGAGGTTTCTAACATAGGACATTTATTTAATAAATATTTGTCAGAAGACTAATAAATATTAAATTCGGTTGATTTTAAGGATGCAGTATGAAGAATAATTGCTTTGGGAGTAGAATTGGTTTGCATCATGACTCAAACATGTAGCTTTGATCAAGTCAGTTAACATTTCAGAGTCTTGGTTATACTAATATAAGACATTAGTTCTTACTACTAAGAAATGAATGAAATATCAGGTATGTAAAGGCTCTGGCACATAATAGTTCCTTATAAGACTTATTTCCTGTCTCTTCTACCACTGAACAAATTTTCCAAGAGTAAGTGGATAATGTTTTAAATTGGTAATCCTGCATTAGATATTCTACAAAATATTATTTCTAGGATATGTATTCAGTTTTCTTTAGAATGACTTCTTTTATGAAATCGAGGGGATTCTGGCTACTGTGTTCTTTTTTCTTTTTCTTTTTGTTATAGCCTTACAGTAGAAGGATTGAGCCTGTATTGGGGTCTATAGGCTGCTACCTGTTCTTTGTGTGCAAAAATGTAAGCACTAAATGCTCCAGATGGTACCACAGATGCAGAAAGGTTAAGAGATGTAATCAATTGTCATACCAGGGAGGCACTCAATGCTATTTCAAGTTTATTGTGAGTCCCTACTGACTGAATTAGAATGTCATGTTCTGTGACAGGATAGTAATAGATTAGATACTTGCTCCTCTCTGCTCTTCTGGACAAATAAAGGGAAAATGCAGTTTTGAACTGCCTCGCTCAGTGGCTAGGACTTCCATGGTTGTCTAAGAATGTCCACTCACACTTTTTACCTCACAGATCAAAGTATTAAGCTCACACCTTGACACCTTTGAGAGCTGAGCAAATGAATCCTAACAGGATTAGTATATGCCAGAAAAGTTTGTGGCTAGAAAGGAGTGAAGAGAGGGAGGACGTTTCAATTCTGAAGGGGAAAGCTCACAGGTTGCCTTTAGTTTGAGGAGGAAAGTAGCAACTGGGAAAGTACTGCTTGGTGATATGGTAATAGATGGTTACTTGTTAATAGGGTTTCTTCTTACATAAATTTGGAAATCTATAATTTGAAAAAAGTTGTTTTTTAAAAGTTCTCTTTAAAAACAAACTAACAAAAAATAGTTAAAAAAGAATAGCATGTATTATGTAGGTAGGCTACTAGCCTTAAATCACCCAAAGTCTTTTGAAAATTATTAATTTTCTAGCAAGTCTGGGTCATGCAGTTTCCTTCTTAATGGCTATACTTTGACCGTGTGTTACAGTATCCCATTATACTGTGGTGGCTCAGCCATTCAGTGGCATTAGAAAATGTGAAAAAATAAAGTTTTGAAAGAGAGAGGCTATGATAAATTATTGTTCTTACAACTATATAAAAGGTAATTTCATTTTAAAATTGGTTTTATAAAGTGTTTCACTTGATACCACACTGTGCCAACTGAAAGTAAAAATTCTGGGTTAGAAAATCTTCATTCTTCAATATGGCACTAATGTGCTTCCACAGCAATTGCACTCAGCTATCACATTCAAATTTGATGAACTTGTGCAAGTTTTATACTTATCCTAACATCGTGTGATTGTACAGTGAAAAAAATAAATTGGTTACACCAATGTCTTGGGTAATATTGTTTGTTGATAATGTGTTAGATCTTCCCAGATAAATTAAAGAAAATGTGTAAAGTAGCTTGAAAAATTATTTGTAATGATTGCATTAAGAAATAAGTACAAATGGTTTTTTACCACAATTCCCTTTGAATACAATTGCTAATAAAATTTTAAGAAGCCTTGAAGTGAAAAAGCATGAGGAATTATAATTGTCTCCCTTGGTTTTCTTGAGTTTATGGAATATATTTTCATCTTTTAGTCATAGTTCTGTTTTTAAATAACTCTGTTCTGCTCCATGAGAGACATTTCAGTTCTAAATGTATGCAACCAAATTATCTTTTAACCCTCATTTTCAAACTGCAGTTCAATCAGTATACTCCAGATGGCACACAATGATGATAAAATTATGCATATGTTACATTGAGGGATTGAATATGCAAACAGAAGGAGCTGGTTAACTAAGGCTTTCAAATTGCCTTCAGGACTTTACCATTTTCCTACATAATGTAAAAAACCCCCACAAATGCAGATAATATTTGCTTGATTTTAAGATTTGACATTTTTTAATATAGCAAATGAAAGGCAATTATAATTCAAAATAGTCTACAGGAAATTTTGCCAATATCAATATAAAAGCAAATATCTTCCTTCACAAGTCTGTACATAAGTGATGCATTTTTACCTTAGTTTATTAGCATTGTTTCATCACATTCATAAGAAAATAATTGAGGGGAAAACCAATTAAAATTGATATATTTTACAAATTAATAGGTATTTTTTTTCTAAATTCATGACTGGGGAGTCAGGTCATCCAATGTCGTTTGTATGGTCTTAGAAAAACACTATATTTGGGGGAATATATAGAGAAAAAATAAAGTCATTCAGCTCTAATTACCAAAGGAATTTCAACTATTCTACCACCGACTATTCTTTCAAAGCTTTGTAATTCTTTAATGTAAAAGCTATTAAGCATATACCTATTTTTGGATATAAGAGTGGTTAAAGAAATTATATATTTGTCAATTTACCATTACTCTGTTGTCCTCAGAAAACGTACTAATTTCCAATGACAAAAATTGTTAGTTTTAATTAAAGTGATGTTCATAGTTTAGATAACTGTTAGTATAATTTTTAAAAATTAAAGACAATTGATGATGGTTTAGTAACAATGTCTTGTATATGAAGACTATATATGTAAAATATATATATAGAGAGAGCTCAACATTCACCCAAAAGTTATTATTTTAAAATGTTTAGTTCTACTGCCTAGGGTGGATTTGTGTAAATTGGTGATACCTTTTTTCCCACTTTCTAAATTGGGAAGGTCCTTTATTCATATGGGAAACTGGGTGTTTATTTTTTTTCTATAGTTTCATGCATTGATTTTGATGAACATTTCATGCTAAAGGAGTTTCTAAAGTAGAACAATTCAGAATCCATGAATAGTAATTGAGCCCTTTAGTTCTGCTCTAAACTTAAAACCATTATTCTCCATTTAAAGCAGACAAATCATGTTGCTCTACAGTGCACTGCTCTGTCATTTTTGTTTTTTGTGGTGGTTGTTTCCAGTGAGCTGGGCTGGAATATTAAACTCTGCTTCCTATGCTCTCTCTTGCTGTGCTGGGCACATTTAGGGTTCTGTTTGAAATGGGCAAAAAGCAATTCTGTTGTTCATAAAGAATAACTTGTAAGCTGGTGTGGGTGCCTGTACAGTCTTTATTTTGTGAAGAGAATGTGCTATTTGCCAGGCTTTGAATCTCTGGCAACCGGCTTGCTGAAACTCAGCTTAAATGTTCTGTCGTGCATAAACAATCAAATGTAGAACATAATAAAAGTCTCTTCTTCTGACTACATTTCTCACACTAAACGCACCGGCTTGATACATTATTCTATGTATATGGAGTTGTATCTGTCAAAAACTAATTTTAAGTGTCATGTAAAAACAAAAAGATAATAGAAGTTTAACATGGTAAAACATTGCTTTTAATATTAAAAATGAACTCTAGCATTTGAGAAAATGTAACTATTATGGGGCTTGCAGAGTGATATAGCCAAATGCCCCTGTGCGGAGAGCTCATTGCATGGCAGGGCAATCATTTTCTAACATAAGCTGTCTTGTTAAAAAAGTTGTCTAAATACATGTTTGTATTCTCATGATCTATTGTTTGTCTGAAGAAAAAGTTTAAGTAGTTCTTAAATAACAAGCATGCTTTTTTAACCAAAAGAATAAAATTTGTACTGGAAGCACTATAGTATATTGATTTTAGGCCTGTCCTAATATTATATGTATTCATACAAATTTTGTGCACTACATTTTTGTCCTCTCACATTTAAGATGCCATATGTTAGTTAATATTCACTAAATAAATACTATATATTTTGGTGATCTTTTGATTCTTATTTTAAAAAATTTCAACATGAATTGCCATTTTATATCATCAGTAGGTGTTCATGGTCTTTGTTAAATGTTATTTAGGAAATGCTAGCTCTGAACATTATAGATCTGGAAGCTCTTCTCTCTTTCCGTCTTTCTTTCCTTCTTCTTTTCTTCTTCCCTCCCTTCCTTCCTTCCCTCCTTATTTTTTCTCCCTCTTTCCCCCTTCTCTCGTTCTTTCCCTCCCCCTCCCTATTTTCCTTCATTTTTTTCTTCTTTCTTTCTTTCTTTCTTTCTTTCTTTCTTTCTTTCTTTCTTTCTTTCCTTTTTCTTAGAAATATGAAACTAAAGAAAATGGTATTTATTATAACAGGTAAAATTCTATTATGAAAATCACATAAACAAACATTTTTAGATGACCATCAAGGGCCAAAGACTAATAATATATTTTCTCATATGACCTGGCTCTAGCATCAAGCCACCTGCTTCATTTGGTGCTCAGCAACAGCAACATCATCAATGACAACATAATAGCAGTGTCTTTCAATGCTAGAAGAAAACCAGACCATGATGGATTTGCTGAGATATTATATGACAGCCTCCAATATGATATCTTAATAAATCTTTAAGGGTATGTTTGACCCTAAAGGAATTATATCTGAATTGGTGAATATGGTGGCTAACCCCTCTAGTAACATGTGACTCCACAGTAGAAATAAAAGTATAACAGTTGTAGTTGGTGATTTAGATTGATGCCATAATTCAGAAATATAAAGAGGAAATAGAAACCATACTTGGGACTTATTCTGTCATTCTACATGAGTATGAGCAGGATAATGGACAAAAGTTTTAAAAAAAATTATGTTTATGTAAGCTATTCTTTGGATGAATTTGAAGTCTATGAGAAGGTTTCCAGATAAAATACAATTAAATTTAAATTTCAGCTAACCAAGAAGAAACTTTTATTATCTCACAGGTATTTCATGGTACATACTTGTGCTAAAAATTATTCATTGATTATCTGAAATTCAAACTTAATTGGATGTCATGTATTTTCCTTGGCTAAATCTGGCAGCCCCAGTGTACAGAAATTGCTGGAGTAGTAGTGGAAGGAGGAATGGATACACTTCAGCCTAGTCCTGCGCCTTCCTTGCATAACTTCTTTGTTCCACACTCTGACACTAAAGAAGTAGAAGCCAGGCCATGCACCATTGTACCTAGGAAGGATAGGGTTTGCATTAATATCTAGGAAAGATAGGAGGATCTTTTTGTCTAGGAGCATCTTAAGGACGGGTCAAGAAGATGCCATATCAGCACCTGACTTACTAAATCATCAAGGCCGTTGAAATATTATGCAGGTTCCATCCTCGAAGATTTGTCGTATGTTAATCAAATATGAACCTAACTAAGAAGTTAACATGGGTAGTGTGGGTTGGATTATGGGTAAAAGGTGAAGAATCTGGAGGAAACAGGGCCTCTAACCCAAATACCATTTTGGCAATGCTTCCTATTCTCTTTGGCAGGGAAAAAGAGGAAATTTCCAATTTGGCACATTGCCATTTCTCTGGGAGACTACATCCTGGTAAAAGTTATTTTAACAGTCTTTGTGCTAAGTTACCTACTACTCAAATCAAGTTAATTCTACACCAAAAAGCCACACTTTTTTAGTGTCTTGCATAAATCCAGGTGCCTTGTAAATCCTCTGAACTAGGTACTACCATTTTTCGTATGGGAAGGGACAGCATAGAAAGATTAAAATATGTTCAAGGTCTCAAATCCAGAAAATGAGGGAACTGAGATTAGAATTTAGTGTAATTAGAAAACCTTTAGTGTTATTTATCTGCATTAGAAAAAAAAAATTACTCCACTACAGCTTGAAGTCTAGTGGTTAGGGGTTATTTTGGCCACTTTTTTGTAACTCTGTAAAGTAACCCAAATACGAGTTCTAGATCTTAAGTACAATATTACTAGAATTTAAACTAAAGCAAGAGCCTGGGAAAAGTTCTGATAAAACATTCTGATTTAGATGCTAAGTTTGAATGCTATTATCTATCACAATTCATATTCTACTTATTAGTTACTTTATTTAAACAATGCAGGTAGTAATGATGACTTCCTCTACTGAGATATTATAGGAATAATAATGATAGCCAAAAGAATACTCAAAATAATGCAAAATTCTTTTTGTGTGTAAGGATTATGAAGAGTGGTATGAAGATGAAATACCAACAATGGCTCTCTGATAGATATAAATGTAGATGTTTCCATCCATTCACCCACTCTGTGGATAATTACCAGGAAAAACGTGGTTTTTATCCCTAGTGAGAGGGCATATAAATTCAAAACAGGCAGATGTGACTTTTTTAAAAATGAAAATTACCAAATTCATACATTTTTTAGCAACAGAGAAGTTAGATGAAGTTACTTTAAAAATTAGTTAAAATGCAAACCTTGGCCTGCCTTACAATCAATTTTTCAAAGAAGTACGAACGGGACTTAGAATTTAAAGATTGTAATTTGAATGAATATTAATGCTCAAGTGTGTGGAGCTCAGAGGTAACTGACCTCGGACCTCACACAGTGTACAAAGTAGTTGCTTAGCTGGGAAAACCAATTTTTCACCTTTTTTTGTCAGAAATAGGAGACACTCCACTATAGGCTGGATTTTGTTCCTTGTTGAGGTCAAATCAGTGTCTGCTTGAAAAATTCATGATCCAGAAAAGGTAATTTTTAATGAATATTTATGAGCGATGTCCTTTCTTATCAGAGCTGTGCAAGTTTTCTGAAGCTTGCCACTAAGACTGGCTTATGATTTTTAGCAAAAAACCTCTGAATCAAAACGAGGAAAATAGACTTGATATACTCTCATCTGACTCATTTTGACTTCTCCTGTTACGCACCATCATTGCATATAAAACAACATTGTTCATTGCTGTTCATATCACCACTGTTGCAGCATTCTTTCCACTGCTTTTAGAATCCAAACACCAACATAAAACAACATTTAAAGAACATTATACTCTTTTTATATTTTTAACCCTAAAAATATTTTGCCCATACAGTTGCTAATGACTCAGACCAAGTAATAATATAAATACTGAGTTTCCACTATGGACATTGGCTCTCATGTTCATTGAAGAACAATAAACTCAGAATACTGAAAAGGCTTGTAGCTAAATCATGATTTTTCACATTTCCTGAACTGCCTCTTAACATCCCTGTAAGCCAGAAGATAGGTCTCCAACAAAGCATTTGTTGACATTTTCCAGTAAATATATATAAAATCACTCTGAAAACTGTTCAATATTAATTTATAAGTGTAAAATAATGTGCTGCATTTACATTTGTTCAAAGAGTATTAGATATAGTCAAATGTCTTTGTAATTTATTCTTAATCTAATAGATTGTAGAAATAAAAATGCATCAGGAAAATAATTCAACCTGCCTGTACACTGGTAAATATTTTAACTTTCAGCCTCTGTCATTTTATAATATAAAATGTCTTCATAGCACAAAATTACTACTTTACTACTTACAGATTTTCCCCTCAAGGTAGCATGTAATAGACACACATTATCATAGTATTAGTCTTCGTGTGGTTTCATAAAATGTTTCTCTGATGAATTAGGATGACAATCTATTTATCATTATAAACATTAGAGGAAGGCACAATGAAATGGAATATTGGACTTTATAGAATCAAAAATTTTGTTCATAAGGATTATACCTTTAGCTTTTGTGAAGATGAAGGTGTCTATTGTGTATACCTAATACTAAATATAAATCATGTTTATTATTTTCAGTGTCTGTTGCTTTTTAGTATTCTGAAGCATTGAGAGTTGAGGCTAAAATATATTAAAAATGTATATACATCAAGGGACTTGGACAAAGGCTGTTTGCTTAATTCTCTCTTGACGCTAGGCCTTTTATCGGCTACAACTTTTTGCCTGGAATACTTTTTCCTGTCTCACCACAAACCTACTTGCAACCCGTACATAGCGTCTTTAACTCCTGTTCATTTTCCAAGTCTTAAATTAGGCAGCGCTCCCTTTGGAGAACGTAGCTTTGCAGCCCCAGGCCATAGAAGCTCCAGCACTTGCTCCAATTACATTGCATTTGGCTGGCATTATTACATTGCCGTTATCTGGCAACAGGATCATCTTCCACACTACACAATGGCTTTACCAGGACCGGAACTGAGGCTTGTTGACCATTGTACTCTGAAATCTCGACATATACACTCATTTATTTGGTCAATCTTTATTTACTGAGGGACTACCAACTGCTAAGCAGTGTTTAGGGCTGTGAAGATAGAAACATGTCCCAGACAGATAATGTACAATGTGGATTAACAAAAAAAGAAAGACCTTAAGTTTGGATTCTGCAATACTTTCTGAAAAAAGAACTCTGTAACACAGAAAGACTGAATGAGAGTGTGTGGCAAACTTGGATTGGTGGTCATGTAATTAACCGGCAGCAGTTAAACAGGAATCAATAAGGGCCAATGAGTCAAATACCAGCTACTCTTGCACCCCTTGATCTCCAGGCCTCTTCCCTGTCCAGGATATCCCTTTAGGCTTTGTTGATTCTTATCTTTCTCCTAACTGCAATAATCTGAATATCCACTGAGTGTAAAATGATTTTTAAATTTATGTTTCTATATGAATAAATGCTTCCAGTGGTTGAGGTTTTGAAATGTAAAATTAGAAATAATTCATGAAACAAAGTTCCTGATGTTTTGTTTATTTGTTTATTTCTTCTTTCTTTTTGTTTGTTTTAAAATAGATTATCTTATTGGTGGAATCAAACGTTCATATAATTTCCTGAATATCATAGTACTTGATGAGAAATTCTTACTGGGAGGGACAATGTTATTATAATGGTGAATACTAATGACCTTATATGCATATTTTCTTTAAAACTCCTTTATTGTACTATTGGTCATCTTTCTCATGTTTTCTATTTTAGAATTTCCCTTCAAGGGGATATAGGAGAGAGAGTAGGTAATAAGTGGAATGCTTGGCCCAGGTGTGTTCATGGATCTCTCCAGGCGTCCTTTCTCCAGTCCCAAGTGTATAATCAAAATGAACATATTTGGTGGTTGGAAAAACCCCAACATGAGCTTCTTTGCCTATAGCATAAAAGCTAACAGTAACAAAAATCAAAGAGAAATCTTTCAAACTGAACCCTCAGCTAATATAGTAAATGAAAAACAATAGTGTAGGCCGGGTGTGGTGGCTCACACCTGTAATCCTAGCACTCTGGGAGGCCAAGGGAAGAGTATCGCTTGAGGTGAGGAGTTCAAGACCAGCCTGAGCAAGAGCGAGACCCTGTCTCCTCTAAAAAAATAGAAAGAAATTAGCTGGACAACTAAAAATATATATAGAAAAAATTAGCCTGTAGTCCCAGCTACTTGGGAGGTTGAAGCAGAAGGATTGTTTGAGCCCAGAAGTTTGAGGTTGCAGTGAGCTAGACTGACACCATGGCACTCTAGCCTGGGCAACAGAGTGAGACTCTGTCTCAACAACAACAACAACAACAAAACAAACAAACAAACAAAAAAAAAACAGTGTATTAGTGACATTTAAAAAGTACTAAATAATGCAGAGATAATCATCCCAATCCCACCTCCATTTAATTTACTAGACTGTCCACTACAAAAATCCAACAGATCCTGAAGGATGATGGTAAACTACTGCAAATTCAAATAAGTATGTGCCTCTATTGCAGCTGCCATCCTATATGTGGTATCTTGACTAAAGCAGATTAACATGGACATATCCAGTACATGATATGTGGCCATGCATAAGATAAATGAATTCTTTTCTATCACTATCCATAAGGTGACCAAAAGCAGTTCACATTCACATGTGGCAGAGAAGGGGAAATCTCTACAGTCTTGGCCCAGGTCTATGTTTACTGTCTCTAATCCTGTCATAGTCTAGTTTGGACCATCAGGACATTCTACAGAATTTCACATTGTTCTACTACCTTGATTATATCATGTAATCAAAAAAGATGAGCAAGAAGGTACAAGTACACTGAAGGCATTTTTAAGTCATATGCACTCCATAAAGCAGGAGATAAAACCTACAAAGATTCTGGGGCCAACTGCATCAGTATTCTGTGACATGCTGGGACATTTCTTGCAAACTAAAAGACAGATTGTTGCATCTCACACATTTCCCACCACATTGAAGGAAGTACAATACCTTGTAGGTCCCTTTGGGTTTGGAAGTGACAGATCCTATACTTAGAAATACTTCTCTAAACCATTTACTGAGTAACATGGAAAGCTACCAGGTTTGAAAAGGATTCAGACAAGAGCTGTGCAGTGGGTCTGGGCTATGGTTAAGGCAACACTTTTGCCTGGGCTGTGTAATCCAGAAGGCTGTATAGTTTTAGATATATCTGTGGTAGGCAATGTTGCTGTGTACAGTTTATGGAAATCTCTAATAGGAGAATAGCAAAGTAGATCCATAGAGATCTGAGACAAGGCAATGTGATGTGTAGAAGAGAATTATATGCTATTGGAATAATAGCTTCAAGCATACTACTTGGCTCTGGTAGAGACAAAGTGCTTAACCATAGCACACTGAGTGATCATGCAACTAAAAATACCTATTATGAGCCGAGTTCTGTCAGACTGAGCAAATCATAAGATTAGGCGGCCTCAGCAGCAATCCTTTAGAGAAGAAGGAAGTGATATACTTAGTGTGATGGTTAATGTTATGTGTCAACTTGGCTGGACTGAGCGATGCTACTACAGCTGGTGAAACAACATTTCTGGGTGTGTCAGTGACTCCTTTCCAGAAGAGGTTAGCATTTGCATTGGTAGGCTAAGTAAAGAAGATTGCTTTCACCAATGTGGGCAGGTGTCATACAATCCAATGAGGAACCAAATAGAACAAAAATGCAGAGGAAGAGTGAATTTCCTCTCTGTATTTGAGCTGGGACATCCATCTTTCCTGCCTTTGGACATTGGCTCTCCTGATTCTCAGGCTTTTGGACTTTGACCAGGACTTTGGACTGAATTACACCACCAGCTTTCCTGGCTCTCCAGATTGAAGATTGTAGATTATGGAAATTCTAAGCCTGCATAATTCCATGAGCAAATTCCCATTATCTATCTATCAATCTGTCATCTATCTATCTATCTACCTACCTACCTGCTTATCATCTATCTATCTATGTCCTATTGATTTTGTTTCTCTGGAGAATCCTGACTAATAAACTCATGGTCTAGCATAGGCAGGGCCAGAGTTCATCAGTAAGCAGGTGTCCCAGCCCCTCATGTCATCTATCACTGCTATACTTCTGCTCTTTCTGAGCTCACATCTATGTCCCCATGGAGGAGTCCTTATGATCAACTGATGATAAAGGAAAAAGCTGAGCTTGGGTCACAGATGCATGAGCTCAGTGTGTACTTACAAGCTAATAATAAATCACTTTTGCTTTAGAGCCCAAATCAAAGATGGCCCTAAAGCCTGACTATGATGTAGATTCTCTCAATGAGCAGAGCTTCATGTGCCATACCTGATAATCCACTTTAAGTGGAAAGAGAAGTTGTTTGTGGGAGGAATATTTACTAAATCATATTAATGGTGAATAGGTTGGCTTATTGGTCAGGGGTTCAGAAGAAAAATGATAGGGAACATTGAAGTCTGAGGAATAGGCATGGACCTATGGGAGTATGTTAAGATTTTTGCATGATGTGTTGACTCTCACTAAAGATTACCTACCGTGAGAGAGTCATTAAGTAACCAACTAAATAAAAATGGCCCAACCACTTGATATCAGACAGCCTCTGACATTGGCCAACACAATCCTGGCACAACGGAAATATGAATAGAGTTGGCATGGTGACAGAGAAGCAAGCCGTGCATGGGCCCAACAGCATGGGCTCCACATACCACGGCTGATCTGGCACTGCTGAAATATCCAATTCTATCAAAAGAGACCAGTGCTGAGTCAGCTACTGTACCATTCCTGAGACCAGCCACTGGTATCAAATTGATTACATTGAACCTCTCAATTCCTAGAAAAGACAGAGATTTCTTTTGCTTGCAATCAACAGGTACTTCATTATGGATTTCTCATTCCTGCCTATAACTCATGGTTAATTTTGTTGGCATATGACCTGCATAGTTACATGAACAGGGAATCCTACATTTTTATTTTTTGTGGGAATGACAAATTATGTAGCCAGTCCTACTATAGCCTGGGCCAGTCCCTCTACCTACAGCTGTATGAAGTACTTAATACATTAATGTGGATACCTCATAACATCAAAACAGATCAAGTGACCCACTTCAGAGCAAGGGAAGCAGCATCCACTGGTTCTATCACATACCACACCACCCAGAAGTTGCTGGTTTAATAGAACAATGGAGAGCCTGTGGTACAAACCATTCTCCATATCAAAGTCTTTCTTGGAGGACAACCTGACCTAATACACTATCAGACATTGCACCCATATAGTCTCTGTGTTAAGAACACCTAGAACTTTCCTTAGTTCAAAACAGAGCTTTGGACTTGATATGAAGATATATTTGCTCTCATGAAAGTTATCGTAATCTAACTGGGAATATTACATAACACACATATATGGGCTAGATGAACTTGAAATTAATAAAGATAGGCAAGCTAGCAAATAAACAGGCATTGCTGGCTAGAGAGAGTGGGCTTCAGAGAAATAAGGAATGAAGGAAAACAATAGAGAGAATGATCAGAGACAGAAGACAGCCTTTATATGCTAGACATTGAATAAGTTCCATAGAGGTAAGGATCTTTGCTTGGTTTAATCTGTACTCGATGTGTCTAGAATGGTGCCTGGCATGTAATAGGTACCCAATAAATATTTGCAAAATGAATCCATTTAGATTAAACTAATGAATTGATAAGCTAATGGCACAACAAATATATGTATGTCACATTTACAGAGGAACAACTTGAAGAGACATGCATCCAATCATGTCATAGCATGTACCTTGCACCTGCTATGTGAATGGCACTTGCTCAGTGCTGGAGATACCAACTTTAATAAGACATAATTCCTGCCCCCAGTGGGATCACAGTGAGTGAGGACTTCTTGATAATGTCATCTAGAGAGGCCAGTGTTCTTCACAAACATGTCCTGACTTAAAGGCTGTAGCTTGATGGGAATTGTATTGCTTCAGTGCCTGATCCCTAGTTTTACAGTTGCCAAAATAATTTTCTGTCAATTCACTTAAAGTTGATGTTGTGCAGGCAGAGACTGACTCACACTAAAACAGTGTACAGAGGATCAATGTATGAATCAGTCTTATCTCACATTAACTTATGATAACCTTTCTAATTCCAAGAATATTTGTCTCTACCACTCTGTGGAAACCCTCGTCAGTATCAGGACACTGGCATTGCTAAACGGATAAATTTGGAATCAGAACAAAATGGAACTATTAGGAAGGAATATCTCACCCATACGGGTAAAGTCCAGCAAAATATCTGTAACCACAATAAAAATGCCTCTCAAATTATCTAAATGCTCATATTTCCCTAGTCCAATGTGTTTCCCCCATATTATGGGTGAGATAAACATAAACATCATCTTGCTATCCTGCTTAACTTTTTTTTCGAAGCTTCATCTTGAGCACAAATATCCTTAGTTAGAATCATGCTCCAGCCCTGCAGTCTTTTGGATGTTCAGAGATCTGATTTTTATGAATGATTCTCTGATTACCTTGGTAGGGTTTGGGTTTCTCCCTAACTTCTCAGCCACACACTTAACAGCATCCCTTTCAGTTATTTGTCCAGATGTGTTCTTGTTATAAATACTCTAGAAATTGTAAAAATCATCATTACTGACTTAGTGAAGAAGAATTTGCTTTGATGGTCAAAGGTGATGCATCATCTAATATGTGATTTGAAAATTTACGAATTGATATTTATATATCAACACTGTGAAGAAACATTATCTCAGGGCAGAGAGCATGTGAGCATCCTGTAGAGTGCAGACTGGATAAATATCAAATAACTACATCCAAATTAAAATAGCATTTGCTCTCATCCCAGGTCTATATAGATAGGTGTGTTTTGTTCTTGCAGATGAGGGGTTGACTCATGATACTGAACTTTTGACATCTCTCTGGCTGATTGAAAATAAACTGTGCATACCAAATGAGCTCTAGTGTAGGGATGAAATTTAACAGTTTCCTGTCACAGATTCTGGCCAAGAAAGAATTTTTTTTGTCTGTGCTGTTTATCTAGTAATCCCTGGTACTACTAGTATATTAATATCTACTCGCCAGTAAACCAACTAAACCTCCAGAGACTTTTGCAGTTGGGGAAAAGGAAGCAATGGGATAAACCGAAAGCATAGTTCATTTTTTGTTAAAAGGAAATCATCACATGATATATCAAAATTAATGGTCTTTCTTTGTGAAGCAGTGGAAGTGAAAAAATGTTTGAATCTCGTAGATAATTCAAGTCTTGGTAAGGAGCTAAAATGAAAAAAGTTAATTACCTACTTAGTCTTGTGGGCGGCACAGGAATAGGCACCTGGGCCTTTGGTTTGATAGAAAGATGTTAGAGAAAATGTTTTCAGGGTGTGAAACTCTAGATATATAATTGGGAAAATGACTACCTTTAGCTTTTTCATATGCTGTTAAGACAAACAAACAACTCAGAATGCTTCCTAGTCTACAGGAAATAATCTCACATTCACTGTCGTTCTTCAATATGCAAAATATTTATTTTAAGTTTAGTTTTCAATTAACTGTATTAATCATTTTTCTCTGATGGAAATATAGCTGTATCTAGTTACTGAAATAATTTATACCTTTATTTAATAGAATAAGAGATAAGAAAAGAGGTCATATTTCCCAGGAGTCAATGACTGCCTAGGAATAACTTGCTCACCCATATAATCCTCACTTAATAATGACAACTTTTGATTTATTCACTGAAATGAAAGTGTTAATTCAGTTATATGTAAGTAATTAGTATATAGTCAGT
Source organism: Lepilemur ruficaudatus (assembly GCA_963574885.1). Classification (NCBI taxonomy): domain Eukaryota; kingdom Metazoa; phylum Chordata; class Mammalia; order Primates; family Lepilemuridae; genus Lepilemur; species Lepilemur ruficaudatus. The sequence goes on from CAUYRT010010682.1 coordinate 78,687, forward strand.
TTTATTACTAAGGATTTACAATCCACTGTATTCAACATGACATTTATACAAAGAAGAAAAATCAGGTAAAATTTGAAAATTTTTGAAAGCTATAATAATTCCAAAGTGACTAATCTGATATTAAAAATTTAAGGGTAAATATCAACCTCCACAGAATGAGCTTTTTAAGTCTTTGAAAGTATCATTATTTCTTTGCTTTAGCAAAACAATACTTAAAAATAATCTATAGAATCTAATTTGAAATACTAAAATTATCAATCCAATCATCACATGTGGAATTATAAATAACATTTGTACAAACACTGATAATATGTAAAATGCTAAAATACTTTCTAACACTTTCATAGCTTCTCAGTTCTCAAACATTTTATTATTATTATTGTAAAATAGAAATAATTAGAATTCCTAAAAATGCAAATACTGTGTATCATGACAATGAATAGTTCTCTAAATGTCAGTTCAGATATTTTCAGTAAAGGCAGTTTTCTGCAGTTTGCATTAGAAAAAGAAGCATATTTCAAATAGCTTCTGATCTTGAGAAAATTTCTTTTCTGGAAAATGGTTTTTAAAATATTTATTAAATATTTCTGATATTTTAAATTTCCCAAAGATAATCATTTCTACAGCTTTTTAATAAAGCCAGCCTAGTGAAAAATCCTTCAAATATTCCATATGCTATTTGTGCCAAAATATGAATTCCAAGTGTAGGGGGATATGTGTGTTTATACGTATAAAAACCTACTTTATCATGTTATATGGTTAAGAAAACCATTGCCACTTTTTGTGCAGATTTTCTGTCCCTCCAAGTATTTCTTTCCATTTCCTTTTCCTTTTTCATTATATTTAGTTTCTAACACTTTTTTTCTGTCATTAAAACCAATAAACATTAGAACTAGCCCGTTTGTAAAATGTTAAAATTTAAGGAAACCTTGGAAAATGTACAGCAAATACCAAAAATGATATTCTCTCTCTCTTTCTTTTCTCTCTCTTTTAGGTAGAAAGGGCTGTGAAAAATTGAAGTAGAAGTGAAACATCAATTCCCAAAAGAGTTACTTTTCTCAAAGTGCTGAAAGTCAATTCAACAAGTATTTATTGAGTGTCTGCCCCTGCCCTTGGGATGCTGGTGATATAAAATTGAGAATTTTCCTCAACACTTGATTCATTTTGATTTAAAGCTGACAGCCTAGAGAGTCTACTCAAGGTTTCAGTTGCTCTTAATATATAAATATTTTTCTACAGTTTGAGTTTTCACCCATACCAATGCTTGAGTCTTTAAACTCCGGTATTTTCCCCCTAGATCATTGTATAAAAAATGAAACGTTGAAAATGGTAGTGATTAAAAGATTGTCTGCATGAGAATCAGTTGGTTCTTGATCCTTTATAATACAGGAAGAAGAATTTTAGCTTTGAGAAAGGAGAGAAATTTCTATTTTGTGTACACTAATATTAGGTTATGTTTTTCTCTTTTGTTGTATCTTAAAAATGTATTATTCTTTTGCTGACCGACTGGCACTTCTTATTTCTTCTTTTATTTTGTCATATCAACATAATAATAAAGAGAGTATTTAATTTGCCTACTCGCTCATTAATTATTTAGAGAGCACCTACACTTTTCCAGGCATTATACTGAGTGCAGAATTTGGATTTTTCCTTTGATATAAACCTCAACCTTAGTTAGATTTTCCTTTGAACCAAAGAAATGCATCCACAGTGGTAGGAAAAAGATGGGAGAAATGAAATTGGGCTTGTTTTTTATTCTGTTTTGTCAAAGGAGACAGGGAAAAGAAGAAATAAAGAAAATTTGGTCTGTTATATGGAAGCAAAACCAATAAGAGAGTCAACAAAGGGGAATGGAGAGGATTAGGACTAATTGTATTTGAATAAAGACTCACATTAAAAAATTAGTGTTGCTATTCTCAAAAACAAAAATAACATACAAAAGGAAAATGTTTTCTTTATTCAGTCTCATCAGGGAAAATTAGAAAACAGCTGCTTTTCTGCAGTGAGCTTAAAAGGACAAGCTAATGTTTAAGTTCTAGCTTGAAAGGAGAGCTGGAGCTGGGAGTGCAGTAATTCTCAAGAAGGCCAAACTCCCAAAAGTACCAGAGGAGAAGTTGTAATATTGGATTTCCACCCACACTGTCAAGTGCAGATACTAGAATTTTAGCAGCAGTGAGAAATGTGAAACAGGGAACAATAATCCCTTCTACCTCTATAAGGTACTTTGTGATGTTTATCTTTACGTATACCTTCATGATTCTATCACAATCTCAGGGAACTTGATTCAATTTAAAGGAGGATCCTCCAATGGGGTTGAGGCCATCAGGAGTATAATTCAAGTGGGGGGTTAGATGAAAACAGGTAGGGATTCAAGTTTTCAAAAAATGGGGTGGTTTACAGAAAAGTGAAAGCAGCTAGAGGGCCTTTAGAAGACAAGCAAATGTCCCAAGATCAGGAATAGGAAACCACAAAGAGGGATTGGGGAGAAGCTGCTGCTCGGTAGGGGGAACACGTGTTCAGGGATACAAAGTTTAGAAGAAAACTAATTCAGGTTTTTCTGACTCTTCACCTCCCAGTACCACCTCAATGGCAAGTCTTGGTTCTACCTTGAGGCTTGGAGAAGGCGGAGTCAAGCACCATGTAGGTGAGTCAGTGACATGCAAGCATGCTCTCTTGAATCACATTGCTTGGGTTGGAATTCCTATTCCACTTCCTACTTGTATAATCTAGGTCAAGTTGCTCAACTCTCTAGCACTCCGTTTTCCCATGTAAGATGGAAATAATATGTACCTAAGTTCTAGAGCTTTTGTGAAAATTAAATGACTTTAATCCATTTTAAGACATGGCACTGTGCCCAGCCCATATTAAGCACTTCATAGGTAATAACTGATTCATGTTGTATAGGTAGGAAGAACATGGCAAGAGCCAGGGATTGATAACAAATGGAGTAACTCCTCTGCTATTTTTATGCTCTTAAGATTATAGTCCAGGTTTGACATAAGGAATAATTGAGCTTGTATCAATGCTAGATACAAGCGACACAAGTTACATCGGTTATCTTCACTGACAGAGTCCTTCCTTGCACTTCACAGAATTAGGTCCCATCTATTAATAAAGAGTGGAGCCATTGACTCAAATATTGATATAGACTTTGTAACAAGATGTGTAAATCTTAATTAAGAACATCAGCAGAAGCTCTTAACTTTAAAAATGTGCACCGTTTGAGATGCTTGTGGCTGGCGCCCACTCTAAGCTCTAAACATGTAGGTAATCTGTAAGGCAGCCTGAGCTAGAAGGGAAGTATACGAATTGGAAAGTGGCTAAATGTTCTGTTTTGAAATAGATAAATGGAATTGTATTATGACTACTGAGGAATTGCCTTATTTCAATCCACATTACTGGAAATTTTCACAGTTGTATCTTTAAACTTTTCAAGTAGAAGTTTTATTTGGAAGCCTTTACCGTCATATGTGAGCAGTATTAAAGAATACTTTCGGATTTACAGAGGTATAACTAGAAGAAGGAGCACTTGTGTTTTGGAATTAAAAGGTTTGGCAAGAAAAATGATAAGCAGTAAAATCAATCAACACAACTATTAATGTGTTCAAGCACAAATACTGCTTTTAAATAAATAGAATGAATGATTGGGAGAAAACAGTCTTTAGGAAAAAATAAAACTAAATATGAGAGAATAATAAAAAATAAACCAGTTTATCACCAATCATGTCTCTTCTATATCAGAAAATAAAATCTGCATTCAAGCATAGTTTTTATTCACAGATATATACTGAATTTTATGTATTTTAGGGAAAAAATTGTTTTTGTATTATCTCCAAGAAAGGACTGCCTTGGTGGCAACAGAGGGCCACGGGCACCAAGCCACTCCCTAGGGATAATGTGTGAGCCAAGTTGCATATGGAGATGGGTCAGTGCTTTGGGACTTTTCTTGCAGAAAAGTGTGATCTAGAACCCTCTAAGGGAGGAACAAAATGCAAATATGGGTGGAATAAAAAACACACAAAAGAAAGAGAGGGTTTGGACCTGTCTAAACAGTATAAGTCCAGCATGCAGGTTTGACAATTGTTGACATACCGCAGGGCTGTTAGTTTTCTTTCTGCCTATTGGTCATTGCTAGTAAATGAGTTTTAGCAGACTCAAAGTGTCTGCCTCCCCAACTTGTCAAGATTGGCACAATAAATGGATATTCAACTTATGAGCTTACTTCTTTGGTAGTAGCTACAAATTGGATTAGGATTGCAATAACCTGCTGCTGTGACCAGACTACTCTCCATTTCTACCAATAGATAAAAGTGAAAACTTCCAGGGTATAGGGTAGAGAGGAAATCGTGAACATACTATTTGTAGTACCTGTCAGTTTTTATAAAGAACTTGAGCTCTCTTTCTGTGGTCTTCCCTGAGATCTTCCCAAGCCCTTTGTTTGCATATGTCTGAAGGAAGGACACACATACCCCTATATAAGAATGTCTTGCTATGCATTTGTAATGGAAGGTAGTAGTTTACTTCTATCTGTGGTCACACATAACCTGTTTTTGTTGTTATTCAGAGTTAATGATAAGTAATTTCATGCATGTGAAGTCATAGTGAGAGAGGCAGTCTCTTCCTAATCATTATGTCAGAGATGCCTGGGCTGTGGTTTCTCGTGAAACATATAGACATTGGGATGTGACAGAATGCATGTCACCCGTGTAGAAGATATTCGTGCATTTTACTTCCCCATGCTATTCTTAAGAAGTCCTTATCTGATTGCTACCGTTCAATCAGTTTAAGCAGAAACTTGCAAAAGAGTGAGAACATCTGCTCGCTTATTCCTGAAGAACCTCCTGCAACAATCTCACAGAATCATGAAAGAAACTCTGGGACAGAAAGTGGGCAGCATGCATCTCCGACTGTTCTAAACCTAGAAGCAGATAACGAACTCCCCTTTTGATGATGTCCCTTTATCTTCCGCTAAACATGGAAAGCACTCGCATTTGCAGTGATGATGAGAGTTATATCCAGCTAATAAAAATGAGGTGCACTGCTCAATTTATCTAGGCCCGATTATGGTGGAAGGCAGCTAAAGCTGAAAGTGAGTCCTGTATACTAAACAGCATTGAAGCCTCTGCAGTATAGAGGGGGAAACATTGAAAGGGCACTGTGAAGCTCAATTTACAGAAATAGACTCAAAATTGCTGCCAAGTGGTCCAGCAGACAATGTTTATGTGCAGCCATCAGAGATCAGGTTGCTCAATTTGAGGAAAAAATTTGTATGGCATCAGGCAGTGATGGCTTCTGTACCATCATGTCTGAATACAGAGAACAGTGACCTAGGCACTAACAGCTGTCCCAATTAACCTGGTGCCAATCTATGAGTTTTAAATATTTTCTTTCTCCTGATCATTTTTATACATATCAGAAAATATCATCTTTAAAATGGTCAGGCTGGCATAATCTACTGTCAATTTACAATTGATTCCTGTTCATAAATATTCTGGCTAGCCGACCTGGAATAAAATTGCCTTAGACTTTTTGCTCATATGGTATGCCAGTATTCTGCCAGATCTATGTCAAGCTCTTGTCCTCTGAACTAAGTTATTTTCATCCAGGATACTGGGAAAGTTTACATATCACATTATATTAACACCTCTGGCCACATATCTTATCCCTTTACCCCCAGTAAAAATGTCTTGAGTCTTATGTCTCAGGATCTATTTCAAAACTTTTTAAGATGACCTTTAGTCAAATAGGTCAGCTATTATTTGAGCTTCCTTAATTAATGCCTTCCTGGGATGTCTTGTTTTGGAAATGACTTTTGCCTTTTTGACAGAATGTAGCTTTGATATGCAAGCTGATTTGCCCTCCTCCAGTTTTCTCAGCTACCAGGCACTTGAACTTGTACTCACATTTTTCTGCTAAGCTTCTGCTGATGGGCCTCTCTAGATACCATTCAGTAGGCTGACTGAAATATAACCTCACTCCAGGTCAAATGCCTCTAAGCTGAAAACTGTTTCCAAGAAGGATGAAAATCTTAGATATTTCAAGTTTGTCTATTTGGCAGTGTTGAGATAAGAACAATGACAGAGTCTTTTTTCCCCCCTTCTTTTCTTTTTTGTTTTCCTATAGCAGCCTGAGAGGAAGAAGAGTTCAAATGTACAATAACTCTCATTGTTATAAATACATTAAGTGTAGAATGGAAAATAAGAATGGGACAAATTGAGTAATCATTGTAATAATGTATAGACAAAATGCGATATTAACAGGTTGAAGGTGTAAGCATACTTAATATTTTACTTACTAAAGAGAATGTAATTTTGACTTGAATATTGAGTCAATTTTAGAAACATGAACTCTCATTGATTTAGTAACTTTATATATGCCATACTTCTAAAAAATGTGCATTGATGGGTGAGAACAAATCACATGAATTTATCCCTAGTGAATTTTTAAAAGACTGATTATTATGTGGTTTTCCCTTATCATACTGTCTCAGAATTTCAGCATTAGAGGCTCTGCTGTGCTCTAATCAGGCATGGTAATCAAGTTTACTTAAAATTAAAAGATAGTCTATTTAAAATTATGTATTATATATATACATAATATATAATTTCATTTTATAGATGAAGAAAGAAGGGTATAGCCATCACTTTCCCCTTGATCTATTTGGGCTAAAGTCCATCTTAAAAAGCACAGAGACAATTTCTTGTGAAATAACTCTGGCATTTTTACTGTATATAAACATCTTCTTGGGACATAAGATTCAAGGCATTTTTTAGGGGTAATGAGATAAGATGCACAGCCAATGTGAAGGGGTTGGTGTAACATGATGCATATCCTCTCCCAGCATCTCTGAGGAAATAACTTCATTCATAAGCTGGGAGTTTGACAGAAAGTCCGAGAGAATCCTGGTCTACCTGAGTGATTGGCAACCACTGGAAACCGGTCAGGCAATGGCTGGGCTGGTTTGCTTTGCTGAACGAGCATAGTAGTGTTGGTGAGGGAGATACACAGGCAAGTGGGAGAAGTGCCCAGGGTCAGTAAAGACTGTGGACATAAATGTGACCTCTTTTATAATTTTCTTTGGTTTGCTCTGTCTTCATTACAAAACCCCCCTCTGCACAGCGAACTACCCTGTTTCACTTATTCTGTATGTTGACTTCTCAAAAGAGGACAGTTTTTACAAATGTTAACAAGTGGTGGCTTGTTTCATGCTTTAAAGTCATGAGTATTTTGGTTTACAAGAAGAAGTGGCATACACAAATTTGAGACCTGAAACATCTAGTTTGAATGGTATATTCATGAGCTGAAACTCACAGTATTATTATATGTAGTTTAAAATCTAAGGTTAAGATATACCTATTTCAGATATTAGAATTAGTCATATATTACCCTCATTACTTAAAAAGAAAAATGTCTGTCTAAAAACATTATCTTAAATGAGTTACAGTGGAAAGCCAAATATTCTTTAAATTACTTCAAACTGGGGCTTTTAAATTTTAACTTCGTTTATACTCTACTTGCTATCCAGTTTTATTAAGCAATTATTAAATAATTTATATTTCTTACTTCGAGGTATCTTCTGGGTATAACACATCCCAGGGAAGACAAGAACTGAGTTTTTTTCACTTTAGGATATTAAATATTTTATGTTGTCTTTAGACCAAAGCATGCTGCCTTCCCCAAAATGCACTTCATCAGTAGGAAAATATTCATATTGATTCTCCTTAAAGATTTTGAATGTCTTCTGTATTTCTTCATTCTGGAGTTCCACTACTGCACCAGTTAAACTTCCCCTTATTTCTGTCGGTCAGCACTATGATCAATCAACTCAATGATAAAAAAACAGCTAGTTATGCGTTGGAACAGGGTCACAGCATATATTTTGTGTGGCTGAATTAGCTCAGGTATAGAGTAAGTTAGCTAAAAATGTAGCACCTCAGACAAGCTAGAACTGCACTTTCTTTTCACCTGTCTAGAGTAAGAACTAAGATTTCCTCTATTTCATTATTCTGCTTTCTTTGAAGTGTTGTCAATCAAGATTGAGGCTGGGTCACCACCATGCTAGCATCTTACCCTCCTTGAACAGTGAATGGGAGACTGAAGTGAGAGGGGTTTCCTTTTATGAAAATGATGACTGTTACTTCATATTCCAATGGAGGGAACATTCTCACATGGCCACACCTAGCTGACAGGGAAGTTGGGAATTGTAGTCTCCAGCTGGGTGGCCTGGGCCCTGCTGCAACCTGGAGGTAGCTCTTAACTTAAAATAAAGAAAGGGAGACTAGAAAATGTCACAGCCTTAAATCCCAGGCTGGTGATGTTTACGCTACACCTTGATGCCTCCCTTCTTTCCTCCCAACCTTTTATTCTACTTCTTTTTTGGTTAAGGCTCTTTGTGCCTTCATTACATCACTTTGAGATGACATGAAGAGCATGGGGCACGAGAATGTAGTTGGATATTAAATATTACTTTATGCACTAAATTGAAAGTTATGTAATTTATAAAAATGTGCTTTACCCTAAATGCATAAAGAATATACCTATGGCCTTAGTGAAGTATGTAGCATTAATTAACTTCCTAATTCACCAAATGGTTACTCTATACTTACTACATGAATAGAGCTAAATATTTTAGAGATATAAAGAATTTGAACACAAAGACATTTTCCTCAAGTAATTTACTAGTCATGTGAAGATATCTAATAAAAAATATCCAAATGGGCCGGGCGCGGTGGCTCACGCCTGTAATCCTAGCACTCTGGGAGGCCGAGGAGGGCGGATCGCTCAAGGTCAGGAGTTCGAAACCAGCCTGAGCAAGAGTGAGACCCCGTCTCTACTATAAATAGAAAGAAAGAAATTAATTGGCCAACTAAAGATATATATAGAAAAAATTAGCTGGGCATGGTGGC
>CAUYRT010010685.1:0-39845 GCA_963574885.1 Lepilemur ruficaudatus
GCCTGTAGTCCCAGCTACTCGGGAGGCTGAGGCAGAAGGATCGCTTGAGCCCAGGAGTTTGAGGTTGCTGTGAGCTAGGCTGACGCCACGGCACTCTAGCCCGGGCAACAAAGTGAGACTCTGTCTCAAAAAAAAAAAGAATGTGTGTGTGTATAAATATACACACCCATGTAAAATATTCACATGTCTCTGTGTATCTTACATAGATGGATATTAAGATACAGATATACAGTAAAAGGACACACAGTCCTTAGTGCCTAATGACAACTATTTTGATTATAACCTCTTCTGAGGTAAGAAATCCTGTAAAATGGTCACTAAACCCTGGGGGGGGAGGCGCGGAGGCAGGGATCCTCAGTAGCCAAATTCCTTTAGCAATGGCTGTGTCAAAAAAATAAACAACGATATTTACCTTAAAATTTAAGAAAAATTATAATAAAACTTTTTTTGAGAAATATCCAGAAAATGAATAAATTCAAATGCTTCCATGGCTCCAGTTGAAAGAAAAATTAGGAAGATAACAGAAATAATACAGTACTACCTCTTGTATCTGGGTTTATCCATGATGTTGCACAGTGAATTTTCAAGGGACACCCATTAAAAACCTTTGAAAAACATGCACCCATCTAGAAAAACAAAGAATAACCAATATGAAACAGTGACAAATAATCATCTTTAATATGATATATATAATGTAATTATTTTCTATTTTAATGTGGGAGACTACAGACGGTACACTGAAATTATGATCTTCACATTTACAGAAATAAATGTATCATAGTGATGTGCCTAACAATGGTACCACAATGATTTTACTCAAGAAAAAAAAATTCAGTCACATTTTATTTTTTCTATCTTTTCAGCTAAACAAAGCAATAATAGCAACCAATTCTACACAGTAATTTGCTTATCAGAGTATCATTCACAAGTCTCGTATCAAGAGCAATACAATATTCCCTGGTAAAAGGGAAATCATAATCTCTACAAAGGTAGAAATTTTTCTTGTTTTGTTTCATGAGCGTAAAAATGATATTAATCACTGAATTTCACCTTACAAAGAGAAAGAGTATGATTGATTTGAAATTCAAAATTCATTCCCTTTTTTTTTTTTGAGACAGGGTCTCATTCTGTTGCTTGGGCTAGAGTGCAGAGGCATCATCATAGCTCGCTGTAACTTCAAACTCCTGGGCTCAAGTGATCCTCCTGCCTCAGCCTCCTGAGTAGCTGGGACTACAGGTGCACACCACGACATCCGGCTAATTTTTTCTATTTTTAGTAGAGACAGGATCTTGCTCTTGCTCAGGCTGAGATTTGAAATTCATATATGTACTTTATCCTCAAAACATAAGACTTTTTTTTTTTGAAATTAAGCAATCTGATTGTTTACCCAGAAAGATTCATTAAAGAGCTTTACTATTTGATATTAATATTAACTTATCAAGTCTATTTACAAATCTTTTGGACAATAAATACTTCATAATGAAATATGGTATCACTCATTTGAACTTTATGTTGTATCTTCAAAGAGCAAATGTTAATTTTGAAATTATTGTTTTGGTTAAATACTCAAAGTACTAGAAAGCTTAGTCACATAATCACTTTTACTATCAAGGGAAAAACTCTACAAAAATATCTGGTTAGAGGAAATTTCTGTATTTGCCCTGTTGTCCTAAATTGGCATTGTGCATCATTTTATATCAGGAATATTTTACTCACAAAAATGGAGCTATGTTGTTGAGAGAATACATTGACTAGCCAACTGCAATGGATTAAAATATTAACACCAAATGATCAAAACAAGAACCTTAAAATTTCCTTTTCAATGATAGAAATCTATCAATTTTTTTTTTTAAGATTTTAGTACTAAAAAAGAACAAAGAACAACTTAGCCTGACAATACCATCAAGAGATAGGAGATCAATAAAACCATGTTTTTAAGACATAGGGCAGAAATGGTATCACTTAACTAATCCTAATAATTACCCTTTAAGATGGCTACTGAAATTTGAATTTAAGGTACTGCTAACCCCTAGAAACCCAATGGCAAAATGACGAACAAATAATCAATCAAGCCAGTTCCCAACCTTAAGCTAATTTCTATAGCTGGATCCTATCTGGCACTTCATGGTTGGCAGTTTTTCCTACCAAATTACATACCTGAGGTAAGAGTTTTATTTTATAGCAAAATAGGAAGTTTGTCCTATTATACGTATTTCTGTTATAAGCATATATATGCTGTATAATATAAAGTATACTTTATAAGTTAGTATTAAAATAATTCTTAAATATTTATAATGTAATTTAACACATTAACTGCCATGTGAGTTGTATTTAACTCATGCTAGTTTTGAGCCTGGGGCCTTGTGAAGCATATGTAACTCACATGTCTCTTTGGGAACCACGTGGTGCACAAGCAACTCACACTGTCATGCCGTAGCATACATGTTATGTGATGGGTGGCCCCCTGGGCAAAACCCTGCAGTTGGTTCGTGAAAATCTTACTTATTGATGTTCTTACTGTTACAATTAATAATGGCAATTTAACTGCATATAACTCATGCACAGAAAACAATAAAAACAAATTTTTCATTAAATTAGAAAGGATTTTTTTTAACTCTATTTTCGTAATAAAACACCGTGGCCCCAAAGAAAAAAATTTTTTTCTAGTGCAGCAATGTGTTAAATATAAGTTATAATATAAAGTATATGTACTTTACAATATTAAGTATAATTTATACTTTATATGCTATACTAATTAAAAAGTAGAGTTAGAAAGTAAAAAGGCTAAAAGGTAGAGTTGGGAGATCAAACACTAGAAAAACTAAGCACATCTTCTAAAATAGAGCTATATAAAGTTTTTTTCCCTCAATTTCAAAATACTAAGGGAGTACAAATTTTTTTTGTTACATGGATACCTTGTATAATGCTTAAATTTGGGCTGTTAGTGTGCCCGTCACCAGAATAGTGTTCATTGTACCCGACAGGTAAGTTTTATCCCTCCCCGCTTCTTGGTTTCCAATGTGCTTTACATCTTTTTGTGCCCATCATTTAGCTTCCAATTATTAGTGAGTACACGTGGTGTTTGTTTTTCCATTTGTGAGAGGGGAATGGAATAAATAGGATAATGGTCTCCAGTTCTACCCAAGTTACTGCAAAAGACGTTACTTCTTTCCTTTTTATGGCAGAGTAGTATTCCACAGTATACATATACTACATTTTCTTTATCCACTCATGAATTCCTGGGCACTCAGGCTGATTCCACATCTTTGAAACTGTGAATTGTTCTGTGATAAACATCTGAGTACAGGTGTCTTTTTGGTAAAATGACTTTCCTTTGGGTAGATATCCACTAGAGGGACTGCTAGATTGAGTCCACACTTATTTCTTTGAGGAATCTCCATAGAGATTTTCCACAGAGGTTATACTAATATGCAGTTCCACCAACACTGTATAAGAATTCCTTTATCTCTGCATCCATGCCAGGATTTCCTGTTTTTTGACTTTTTAATAATGGCCATTCAAACAGGGGTAAGTAGCATCTCAATGTGATTTTAATTTGCATTTCCCTGATTATTACTGATGTTGAGCATTTTTTCGTATGTTTGCTGGCCATTTGTCTAACTTCTTTTGAAAAAGTTCTGTTCATGTCTTCTGCCCACTTTTTAAAGGGGTTATTTGTGTTTTTTGTTATTGTTGTTGGTCAAAGAACACAAAACTTCAGCTAGACAGGGAGAATAAATTCAAGAAATCTATTGTATATCATGGTGACTACAGTAAATAACAATATATTGTATACCTAAAAATCGCCAATAAATTTTAACAAAAAAACAAGTATGTGAGGTAATGCATATATGAAATAGTTTGATTTAGTCATTCTACAGTATATACATATACCAAAAGATCAGGCTGTATATCAAAATTATACAAAATGTTTACTTGCCAATTAAAAAAAATAAATAAAAGAGAAAAAGAAAGACAGCATGGTCTAATTTAAAACAAAAAAACCCAGCTGGGCACAGTGGCTCACGCGTGTAATTCCAGCACTTTGCGAGGCTTGAGGCCAGTAGTTTGAGACCAGCCTGGGTAAAATAGCAAGACCCCATTTGTACAAAAAATTCAAAAATTAGCTGGGCATGGTAGCATGTGCTCAAACCCAGGAATTGGAGCTTACTGTGAGCTATGATTGGGCAACTGCATTCCAATCTGAATAGAGTGAGACCCTGTTTCTACACGAACAAATAAAACAACCCAGACTATAATATAGGACATCTAAATTCTGGCTAGAGTTGAGTGGAATTTTGTGATCTGGGTAACTAAGATCTTTGGGTCTCAGTTTTACTCATGGGAAAAATAAAAGGTTGGGCCAGATATTCCTTCAATGCTCCTCCTTGTTCTAAAATTCCATAGTTTTGATCATTGAAAACATGTCAGAAAAAAAGTCACATCTACATTTTGTACTTCCTTAGTATGTTCATGGGCCTCTTTCACATTTCTTCAAAAACAGCTGCAAATAAGATTATTAACAAACGTGGAATCAAGGAGCTTTAAAATATATAATTTATCATAATTTTATTTTGAAAAGTTACTTTTAAGATATAATCAAATAATATTTCAAGAAGCAATTTCATAGATTTTTTCGAAAATAATGAAAGTTCTTTCAAAAAGGCAAAAAATCTAACCAAAGATACACATTCAAGCAACTATTTGTCATTGTACTTAGTTTGAAAACTTGGCCTATTTGATATTTAGTACTTACATGCACTTTAGGTGTTGGGGGAAGACCGTTACTAATAGGCTTCTAGAAAAAGAACACATACATGATTACACATTTTTTGCTGCTGCTTCGTATAATAATACCGTATTTCAAACATATTTATCCAAATAAAATACACGAATACATTGTTCATAAAACAAAACATCATAGATAAGGCTGAAGTTTCCTATAATGCTTTCTCAATGTACTTACTTCTAGTATTTGTCCCCCAAAAACCAGTTTGGTGTGTACCCTTCCAAATCTTTCTCTAGGCAATTAGATGGATGTACTTATATATTTGTATAGCTTTCTAGACTTTTTTTGTATATATTTACATATACACCCCCATGAAAAATACTGTTTTTCTGTGTGTTTTAAAACAAAAACAGATGCACTATTTATCTACCTGTCCTCTGCCTTAAAACTGGGTTTTGTACAGCATTCCGTATCAGCCAGGCAGACCTACTTCATTTACTGCAGCATAGTATGAATATAACATACTTTATTTAGATACTCCATAAATGTTATTGGATATTTAGGTTATTTTCAATATTTTACTATAATAACAATGCTGAAATGAATGCCCATGTATACCTTCTTATGCAGTGTGTGAATGGTTTTTTTCAGTGTATACTGTGGAAAGTGAAACTATTGGTATGTGCAGTCTGTACTTTACATGTTAGCAGATACTGACAGCCAGACTCCTTTCAGAGTGTGCGTGTCACACATCACATGTACCAGCAATGGACGAGAGTTCCTGGTTCCTTATAGTCTCACAGCAATATTATCAAGCTGATCGGTGACACATTTTTCATGTGTTTCTCATTAATTTGTATGCCTCTTTCGCTAGGAAGGTTGAGAATCTTTTAGAAAACTGTCTATTTGGTATCTGTACTTCTTCCTCTCTGTATTGTCTTTGCCCAGTTTTTATTGAAATTTTTCATATCTATTTGTTGGAGTTTTTAAAATATATTTTAGATTTGAATATTTTACCTGTTATACATATAACAAATATTTCTCCTAGTCTGTAGATTATCTTAACCATGTTTACAACATGTTTTGTCGATTGAAGTTTTAAATTTTGATGAATTCAAGTATATTAATCCTTGGTCAGAGTATATAGACAATTATAAGGAAAGCAAATGTAGCACATTTGCTCACCCACAATATCCTTAAGAATGGCAGATATTTTTCCAAAGGGCTGCATTCCTGAGAATATGAACTATCCCCTCGAGAGGGAAGCTCTTTGGGTTATATTCAGACATGAATTTTATGAAAGTCTAGATTTCTTTCAAAGCTAATAAAAGCATTTTCAGAAATGACATAATTTTCTCCTCAATCTGACATAAATCAAAATCCTTTAAACAATGAGACAAAAGCAAACAAAAAACCCTGTTAATTGATTTCATATATGACACAAAAATATGAATGACATTTGTGAAATTAAGATTATATGACATTTTACTTTGTAGATACATTTTTGAGGATGTACAACATATTACTGCCAACAATTTCTGACAACTTTTTATTCCATTTTGCAATTAACTTATGTACTTTTTTCTAGTATTTGTCCCCCCAAATTTCCAGTATTTGACATTCTTAAATTACCTGATGTCATCTATCTTAGCAAAGTTAAGGTTAAAAGTTAAAGTTATCTTAAGTTAGGGAGCTCTGAATATTATAATTCTCATATTTAACTTAAGTACTAACAAAACTGGCTGTAAATAATTTCAAGAATTACAGCAAAAACTGTAAACATGCTTCAATATACCACAGATACTGCTTATCCTATGATGGAGCCGTTGACATATTTACCTCAGAATTACTGAGACTGTTAGAGTTCCTTATCTTAATTAAGTAAGGTAGCAGAAAGAGTTAAAAAAAAGCATACCTAAAAAATTGCTTACATCTCCCAAAGGCAATCACATACTGTGTTACTGTCATTGAGCTGCATTTTTGTACTATTACATTAGCAAGGCTGCTAAAATTTAAACTGTTCAAAGCAAAAACGCACTGCTCAGTTGGACAGAACTTCATAAAATCCATTCCTGAAGGACATTTTACACTTTTGTTAAAAATGTCCTAAATTTCACAAATCATAATGAACCCCAGTCAAATGCCTTAATTGAATTTTAAAAAAACAGTAACATTCTATAGCAAAAATCTTTTAAAAAACTTAAACAGTACAAAAGCCTCTAGTAATGTGCTTACTGCACAAACCACAACACATATGCACACATAAACTAAATATATTACAAATTTCTATAAAAGTAACAAATGTTAATATGTAAAAAATTTCAAAAAATACTTTCATCTTATTGACATTTGTGGAAGTATTAAGGATTTTAAGGATTTTTTGCTGTTGTTTCAAATTCTATGATGACAGATGAATGTCTTCCAGTGATCAGAATTCTTTACAAGTGTTTTAAAAATGTATTTCTTAGGATCCCCAGTAAAGAATATTTATGTTTTAATAGTTACGTCACAGTGTTTTACCTAACATTTGTGCCAGGAGTAGCTGCTAAGGCTAATTTTACCTTTCCTGAAGTGACATATCTACTAGACTTTCTCCCCTTGCTAGCTGTTTTCTTTGTGTAAGAGCAGCAATATCACTAATTATTCATCTATAGCTAGAAATTTGTCTTAAAGCAGAAGCTGTAACTTTCTTTATCTATGTCCTTCTTTCTATAACTTCTTGAGACTGTAAGAGAAAGTTTTAAGTATCAATTCTCTGGGATTTCCTTTGACCCTGGACATCATTAAAAAGAAATTAAAAAGAAAAAAAGACTCAATTCTCATCAATGAGGATAATGATAGTTATTTTGTGAACAATAACAAGAATACTAAGCATTTATCAGTATGAAGAAGACCATGTTTTATATTATAATATGCTACATAACAAATTGGTCTAAATAATTTAAACCCCAAAATGAATCATTCAAGTTTACCATAGCAAAGCTATTTTTTTCCAAGATTTAAATAATCTCTTCATCATTATAATTAATGCACTAAAATAACAATATAATTGTAAAATATACGATTGCTATGGTTTCACTAATTACAAGTGTGAAATTAATTTAATAATGAAAAAGGAAACAAATATAAGTAGAGGTTATGAATATCAATACCTACTGGTACATCTTTCTTTTCTTTCCTTGAAAGGTTGGTGCCTCTATGTTCATTCTGCTGTTGATACAATGAGCCATCTCGTTCACCATTTAACTGGAAGGAACTCACTCCATTTCCTTTAATAAGATATGTTTAAGTATATTGAAAAATGAATAATTTTCAAGAAAATTTTAACTCAGAAAATTATCAAGTAGGAAAGAAATATATTAACTCTGAGATAGTTTCATTACCATTGGATCACCCAATCAGAATATTTAGTACTAAAGTAAGAAGTCTTATATATACGTTCTTCTACCTACACCTCTATTTCTGGCACATTAGGCAAATTTAAATTCAAGTTTACCTAAGAACATGCATTTATTTGCATTAAAAAATGAATTCACAACTACTTTCAGAAAAGGGCTGATTTATATTATGTTATCCAAGAAACTTTAGTTGCTCTTTTTTTAATTGGTTCTTTTGGATAAGATAAACTTTACAGTGTTAAAATAGTACCTTCTAGCATTAATTTGGAGGCAAGTACCTAGCAAATAATGATAGTCATTTTTCTAAAAGTGTTTATAAATGAAATAAAATAAAGGAATTAGACAAAGTACCCTCTTGTTTTCTAAAACAGAAGTAGCCTAGAACCCAAACACATTTTCCTCGTTTGTTCAGAGTTTAATTTCCACTGCCTCTACACAGTAGCTGAGTGATGAATAGGCATAGACCAGTCTCCAGAATAGGGAAGACTCAATATGAAATGAGAAAATAACCCAGACTGGGTCATAGGGAATCCTGTCACACAAACACTGAATCATGAGGCAAAAAGCAGAAAATATCTCCATAACCACTGCTTTCTTCTCCCTCAAAGGAATTTCAAATACTTTCTTAAAAGAAAGATTTCCTCCATTTCTCCCCCACATATATGAAAACCTGGTAACACATGTGTTGTCACCCTCCCCCCTTACCTAAGGCAACAGGCTTTTGCGGGGGTAATCTGGGAGGTGGTGGTCTAGGTGGAACCTGAGATGGTTTTGCTGGGCTCCCTGACGTGGGACATCTCTTGATTGTTCCTTGATTATCATCCTCAGTAGAATGAGTTTCCTGTGGTATGAAGATGGACTTAGGCTAAAATAACATAGAAAAAGAGACCAAAAATTAAACATGAAATTATCTTCTGAAGTATGTATTTTATAACATAGAAGGCTTTCAGAGGCTTTCAAACTGTGTTTACCACAGATGAATCTGAAGGTTATTCAACTATCTGGTTCAGATTATCTTAATGTATTATTTAAAATATATTCTAAAAATGAACACTAAAATGTGTAAATTTCTCAGGTTTTGCTGCTGTGCCAAAATGGGGAGGGGCTTCTATGTGTTTTTATTTTTTTAGAGACAAGGTCTCACTCTTTTGCCCAGGCTGGAGTGCAGTGGCATGATCATAGCTCATTGCAGCCTTGAATTCTTGGGCTCAAGCAACCCACCTGCCTAGGCTTCCCAAGTAGCTAGGACTAGGCATGTGACACCACACCTGGCTAATTTTTTAAAAAAAATTTCTGCAGAGACAAGGTCTCATTATGTTGACCAGACTGGTCTCAAATTCCTCACCTCAAGGGATCCTCTCGCCTTGGCCTTGCAAAGTTCTGGGATTACAGGTATGAACCACTGCCTGGCCAGTGTCCTTCTATTAATTCCTCACAAGCCTTACCACTTAGACTAGACAAATAAAAATATTCTAGTATTTCTTATCACTTCCAATTTAAAGGATTCTCTGTTTATTGTAAATATTCAAGCTAATCAAAGTTCAGCTCCTCATCAAGGCTAATAAACTCTCTCCTGGTTTACTCAGTGTCTTCTATGTTATAAACGCTTAATCTTTCAGAGTAGGGGTAGAAGATACCAATTAAAATTTATCATATTGGAGAATACAAATACAATATGCCTGAGAAACTTTTTTGTGCAGACAATGGAAAAATCTCCAGTTGGCTAAAGGTTTGGAGAATTTACAAATTATAAACGTGTCCCTTATTAGGAAGATTGCACAACACTTATTTCTTTGAAGTTCAGATCTTTCTACTTCTGTTAACATAAAACAAGCAAGTACAGCATTATTTACTTGTGTGAATCAGATTTTCTCAATAGTACAAAATGAAAATAAAATAAATTGGATGTCAAGGCTGGTAAGACTCCAACTCTCATTTATTATACTCAGATTTTAAATGTTAAAACAGCTCATTTTATAATTAAAATCTGCTATGCATGTGAACTTATAAAATTAAAATAAATTTATGGTATCACTACCTTTAGTAACTTATTATACTCTTAAAAAATCCCAACAGTGGAAATTATTGTATTATTTTATGATGATTTTGGTTGGAAAAATAATTGTCAAAAATTTTTTGAAAATCACTACCGTATTTTGTATTTTTCATTTAAAATTATCTTCTGAAAATTAAGTATTTATGATAAATCACTATCCTTTACCCATTCTTAGAAATCAGTATTAGTAGATTGTAGATTTTGAGGAAAAAAAATCTTACAAAATGCAAGTTTTCTAACCCAAGTAAAATAACACTAATCTATTAATACAATCATTTTTGGCATATAAATTTCTAGAACTTGTTACTTAGAATGAACACTGGAAGTCAAGCTTGGCATTTAGAAAAAGACAATCAAAATCACCTACTTAAATCATAGTTTAGCAACTTCATGATTTTTCTTTGTGGATTGCAAATGAAAAGCTAGAATAACGATCAAGGCAGTATTAAAGAGGCAGAACAATAATACACATACACACATAATTCAAATTAAAAAATAAATTTGTCTACCTTTGGTGGCAAAGGAGGTGGAACTTTTGCTTTCATGGTTGAACTAAAAACACAAGAGTTCAGAATCAAAATTATTCATTTTACAAATGAATTGATTATTAAAATATAATTTTTTCAAAGATATGAAAAAAACTCTATAAAAACAAGTACCATTTTCTAAGATTATGAGTTTTTTCAAAAGTATCTTGTAAAATGTTCAAGTTATGTTGAATGAGGTTTTTTGTTGTTGTTGTTGAGACAGGGTCTTGCTCTGTTGCCCAGGCTAGAGTGCAGTGGTGTCATCATAGCTCACTGCAACCTCAAACTTCCAGGCTCAAATGATCCTGAATGAGGTATTATTTTGAAGTAACTGGGAACTAGAGGACACTTTAAGTGAAACAGGCCACAGAAAGACAAATACTGCATGATCTCACTCATAAATGCAATCTAAAAAAGTTGATCTCATAGAAGTAAAAAGTAAAGGATACTAGAGACTAGGAAGAGTAGGCGGAAGGGAGGAATAGGGAAAGATTTGTATTACAGTTAGGTGGAAGGAATAAGTCTGAGTATTTCATACCACTGTAGGATGACTATAGTTAACAATAATATATTATTTAGATTCAAATAGGTAAAAGGAGGATATTGAATGTCCCCAACACAAAGAAATGATAACTGTTGGAGATGATGGATATGTTAATTACCCTGATCTGAACACTATACATTATATGTATCAAAACATCACTATACATCACATGAATATGTACAATTATTATCTGTCAATTTAAAAAATTAAATTAAAAAAGTAATTGAGTAGAAATGTTTGCTTGGTTTCAAATACTATATTGTAATTAAAATTGGAAAAGATAACTATAATTCTAGTTTATATCAATTGAAGGGTAAAAAATTAACTTAATATAAGCAATAGCTGGCTTAGGAAAATATGATATAATATAAAATGTATCACATTGTAAGCTTCATTTTTGCTTCTGTAAGAAAGGAAATATATCTTTGATGAGGCTCATCAAAAACATCAAAAAATGTATGTGCTATATAAAATTACAGGCAGAATTTGATTGAAGCTAAGATTCATTATAATTCAGGATTAGTTTTAGATATAGAAAGAATTAAAAGATGATGAAACCCAAACTTCTCAGATGAGGATATTGAGGCCCAGAGAGGTTATGTGACCTTATGCAAGGTCACAGAGTAGTGAGATGGAAAGGAAAACCTATGCTTCCAACTGCTAATCAAGAGCTCTTGTCATTCTACCATGAAAATGCATACTTCTTTCTTAAAGAAAGAAAACAAAAAACTAAACTAAAAGGATTAAACATCAATGCATACATAATAGTAAAAATATTTCCTCTTTAAAAACATACATTTATATCCATTTATTTGAAATATATCAGATGAAATTTAATCAAACATATAACAAGCTTCCTTTGTAGTTTGTAGTAATAATTATAGGACCTATCAATTACTGAATCTACCAAAAAAATTATTATTCTTATTAATTAGGTTTTTTCAAAGTTCTTTGTTATCAACTAGAATTATAGACTGAATTGTGTTGCCCCAAAATTCACATGTTGAAGTCCCAACTTCCCAATGTGACTGTATTTGGAGATAGGGCTTTTAGGAGGTAATGAGGTTGTTAATAGTGGGGTCCTAAGCCCACGGGATGGGTGGCCTTATAAGAAGAGGAAGAGAGATTGCTCTCCCCACATCCTCCTACATGCACAAAAACAAAAAAGGCCATGGTAAAGACATAGCCAGAAGATGGCTGTGTGCAAGCCAGGAAGGGAGCCCTTGCCAGGAACCAAGTTGGCTGGCACCTTGATCTTGAACATCGCAGCCTCAGAACTGTGAGAAATAAATTTCTGTTGTTCAAGCTACCCAGACTATGGTATTCTGTATGTCAGCCTGAGCTGACTACTACAACTGGAATAGAGAAAAGGAAAGAAATCACGGTACAACCCAAAATATTGCATTTCTAATGAGACTAAAATTACTGTCAATGTTAAGCTGCTAGATTTATGAAATCAGGTCAAATGACACATTTTCTTTTTACCAAAAACAGCAACAGGACTTACTGTTTAGATTCATCATCATCCCCTTCATCATCTTCTAAATGTGCCACATGTCCTCTAAAGAAAAAGGATAATGCCATTGTTATTAAATGGACTTTTCCAAAACAGTGTAAGAAGAAATTTTGGAAAATGCAGGAAAGACTACTGCAAGACAAAATTTTATTTCTACATCTTTATAGGATAAATTCAGAATTAAAACAAAACAAAGCAAAATAATCTTAGGCTACACAGCAGAGAAGGGGGCAAGCTCACTATTCATCTGTGACATAAAGTATGAAGTATTTTAAGTTTAGTTAAAAGTTAAGATTACCGCTGATGTAATTCTTCTTCAACAGACTTGAGAAGACTCCTTAAAAGAAAACACAAAAAATGTGAGTAAATAAGCAGAGAAATATCAAATATTTATTTTTATCACTTTAACCTTACACATAATTTTTTTGAATGATTACTTTTTTACCATTTACTGAAAATTTGCTATAATGATCATCTCTGTAGCCATAAAATATCAAGTTATATTTAATGAGATACCTTTATTTTCTGTTGTTAATGTCTTATGTATTTTAAATAAGCAAAATAAATTCTACTGTTTATTGAAAAATATCAATTCAAACAGAAGACAATTCACCATGAAATGTCACAACAGTACTGACAAAACAATAATTGCAGGGTCAATTGTCAGGGGTTTCCAGGACTTAAATTTTACCTGGAATATTATACCTGACTCCTGAAATTATATTTTCTTTTTCTTAAAATAAGGAAGGCGACACACTTTAAAAAAAACATCATGCTCTCAGGCAATCCTACAAAATGAAACTCACCATGTTGGATCTCTCTGCAGAAGCATGCATGCATGTGATGTGAATACATGAATGTAGTAGCACTTTGCTTTCATGGAAGACACTCACTTACCTGAAGGATTTGTTCTCCAGTGGCGCACGGGCAAACACATTTACACTTTTGGGAGACTAAGCCTGTATCAGACCAGGTGCGAGGATTTTACCATTAGGAGCAGTATACAAAACTTTAATTTTCAGGAATGTAACAGAGAACTTAGAGCATTCCTGAAATTCCCTTACTTGTTTTCACTGCAAGTTCATGCAGCATATTTCCTAAATTATATTCTTTAAGCATAAAATCTCAATAGCCTTCTCCTAGCTAATGGGATAGAGAGAAATATAGTTACTCATAAATTGCTGGGATAAAAGTGGTTCAGCAAAAAATGTACTCTCTCTAAAAGTTATAAGGTAGCACCTTTTAATCATTTTCCCTCCTAAGACATATTGGGGAAAACTGCCCTCAGAATTATCAAAACATAAAACCAGAGAAGCTGAAAGGTAGGGTTATCCACTAAAAGCAAATGACAGACTAGCTTTAGCAATCAAATATTTTAGTTAGGCCAGCTTAATAACAACTTAAGTTTTAAAAAATAATAGTTATGAATCTGGAGTGGTAAATGCCATTGGAAAACCATAAACTAACTGCAAGTTCTATTGTGTAAATATAAAAATTGAGGTACCACAGTCAAATATTATCTTACAAAGTTCTCCAAGGGCCACTTCTAAGAAAGTAGGAGCTTCTGTCTAGAGGCAGTAGAGCAAAGTGAGGGCAAACTTTAAAGCTAAGATTGCACGAATCTGAATCTTGCTTCCACCACTGTGGTATATGGCCTTGGATACATCACTTCTATTTCTCTACACTTCAGTTTTCCATATATGTAAAATGGGAATCACCACAGTACTTATCTCCAAGTGACCGTGTGAAGATACACTGAATTAACATAGGTAAAGAGCTTAGAAGAGTAACTGAGAACACAGTAAGTACTTGATCAGTGTCTTCTTCAACATTATTGTTGACAAGCAACATTTCTGCAAACTAGTAGTTCTTAAACTGTGGTACAGGGACATTGGGGGTTTCATAGTCTCCTGTAGGGAATCTGCAAGGTCAAAACTATTTTCACAATACATAATCCCTTTGTCACTCTTATTTTCTCATGAGTATACACTGAAGTTTTTCAGAGATTATAAGATGTGTGATATCACAACAGATTAAATGCAGTATCAAAACACTAGAATTTAGTTGTCTTCCATTAAGACAATGTTAAGGATACTTTTTAAAAAAATACAAAATAATGCTACTTTTCTTAATATTATTTTGTTTCAGGAAAAATAGCTATTTTTCATAAAAAATGTTATTAGTGGACCTCAATAAAATGTCTGCTGTATTGCACTGACTTATATAAAGTCTCTTGCAATTATTTGCTATCCCTAAGTCTCATGAGAAGAATCAAAGGTATTACAAAGAAGGTGCTATAAAGAGGTGCATTTCATCTAGCCGCTAAGGACAGGATTTTTTTTTTTAAATACACAAAAAATGTATGTTACTTATGGTAACATATAACGATTATATTAAAACATTTTTGTAAATATTTAAAAAATTTCTCCACTTAATTTCCAATACTATAAATATTGATAGTTATAATCCCTATAAACAAAAGCTCTTTTTAGACTGTAAAGGAATCCTGAGACCAAAAATTTGAGAAGCACTGCTTTAAACTATTTTACCAAATTAAACATATTGTCTCTGAACTGTAAAAGTGGGCTTTTATATCATTTATAAAAGATGTGAAAAAATACTTTTTCTTAAGCACATGACAATATTTTTTGAAGCATTTTTTTCTCTAGTAGAAAATATTAGTATTTGAAAATACTTAGGAAGAGAATTTAAAATGTAGTTTTACTTGCAGTTGCCATATTTAATTGGATTTATATGGTATTCCACTTTTTAAAAAGAATCTTCCTAGGAGTTCTCTAACAATAAAAGAAAGGCTAAATAATTGAACATGGAAAAGCAGCTAGCTCATGGTCTAGGAACTCATATATATTTTTTATTCATTTACTTCTAAATCTACTATGTGTTAAGATATTTTGTTCAAGTTAGAGAATTCACAAAATCTTAGTGAAAAGTGCAATATATGATTTACTTCTTTAGGCTTTACAAAGAGAAAATAAAACATGGCTAAATTTGCTAAAAGGTCTGTTTATAGTAAATACTGTATCTTGAGAGCACTAGAGAAAACGTGATTGTGATTGATTCAGCAAAACTCAGTGCTACACAATAAACAACGTCACTATTCACTAGTCCACTACAATTCTCTCATTATGGAATTTTTAGAAAATAAAGTACAAAACAAAAATAATGCCATCAGACATTGAATGACTAAGTTAATCTAAAATGACTAGGAAATTTGATGAAAAGGTTAAAAATGAAACAGTGTACAAACACAGATTTAACTGATGAAGTGAAGAAACTGATATGGGAGAAGTCTAGAACCACCACCAAATACTCAGCATATTCAAATTAGCTAAGGAATTCATGCTGCAGCTACTTAAATCCTTCACAATTGCCTACCTGCCCCAAAACAATTTGTAAATACTGCCCTAATTATATTTCAAAACAAAACCTCCCTATTTCTCTAAAACTGAAGAGCAATTTTAGTCACTCCTGTTATTCACTTGCTCATACAGTCAGTAATTATTTACATAGTAACTTACTATAAACAAGGGCAACTAATAAATATTTACTAAATCCTAATGTGCTAAATGCTTTACAATGATTATTCCATTTCATCCTTAGCACCCTATGAGGCAGATACCATTATAACCCCCATTTCTCCAAGTTACGTAGTTTTACAGGAAGAGCCAGTTCTGCCTCTGGATCTGGCATTTACTACTGTTACACTCAATTGTGCCAGAAATTGTATAATTCAATTTATTCTATGCACTATTACTTAAATTATTAGAAGAGAATTTATCTTTAAATTTTTGCTCTACATTAAAACAAAACCAGAAATAATTTAGAGTTTTCTTTTAAAAATAATATTTTGTTGGTTTTAAATAAATGGTCAGAAAAGTTGACCTCGGTGATATCAGAAAGAGAAAAGGCGACAACCAAGTATAAGTGAAAAGACATATGCTTTCTGTTGAAAAAAGAAAAATGCTGTGTAACAGTTCTAATTTGATAGTTCTTGTATGGTCTGGATAGGTAGAAACCCATCAATGGAAATCTGTCTGCCTGATCACCTATGGAGAAAGCAGGAAATCCCGTGAGTTTTAAAACACTGCCTGGTCACAAGAATAAAGCAGACATATCAATACAGCAAGAGAGGTGCTACATCCATGCTCATGTCACATGTATGTATATACCTACACACGAAACACAGCCAAAGGTCAAACTTTTGGCCAACCTACCTTGCCAATGATTCGTTATATAGAATACAGTTCCTTAAGCAGGGATCCAATTAATCAAAAAATGAAGGTTGGGCAAATTATTAACATTTTACCTACCCAAAATAACTATATACTATGAAAATGCCTAACAATCAGAAATCAGACAATGAGAACTAAAGAATCTGGAAAAGTATTTGGTGATGGGCCATATGTTTTGTATTTTGCAAGTACATAATTTAAAAATATATTTTAAATGATTCAAAAAAAAGTAAATGATATATTTTTTTCAAATTTTCAGTCTCTTAAAATACAGCAAAACTTGCTAACAGGGTCCTTAAAACCAGTGACCTCATGTTTAGAGAATATAAAAAACATTTCAGATTTTTTTATTTGCTAACTCGGAGACAAATTTTCCTTTTTCGTTCACTAACAGGCTAAGACAAGTTATAAATAGCAAATAGTTACTATTTAGGTAAAATTTCATTTTTCTACCACTGAAATTTTATACTTATTTTCCATTTTAAAAAACATAAAGATCAATAATTATAAAGAGGCTTAATAATAGTATCAAGGCTAATAATATTAAAAAACTCATAGTATTTAACTGAAGTTTTGCTTAAATCAAAACTAATACATTTCTCTAGGTTGTCAATCAAAGCCTTTTCTCTGTGTTGGGAAAAGACAGTATATTTAAGTAAAAAACATTTGGTTCATAAAAAAGAGGAAATAACATGATTTTGCATTATTACCTTTAAAACTAACCTATTTGTCTTTAGTCACCATTTCTCAACTGCTTAACTTAAAATATGAGAATATATATGCCTCATATCGTAACTGGCTCTATGAACAAATTTCAATGATCCTTATATGTTTTCTTATAATCTCCTCCCTTAACTACCTACTGGAAACTTTTTGAGTTGTTTACCAGAAATGGTGGAATTTTACAAGAGATTTCAAAGGCCCCCGAGCAAGACTCCTGATGCCAAGAATCACCATCCCCCATGACCTGCCCCAATGTACTGGCCCCTCCTTAAAAAGCACCATGATCTCCGTTGGTCAGAGATAGATTTGAGACTATTTCTCTCCTGACAGACGTCTTTTACATTAAAATTCATTTCTTCCTTGGCAATCCTCCTTGTCTCAATAACTGGGTCTCTGTGTGGTAAGCAACTGGATCTAGGTTGAAATCCCCTTGCAGTTTCGATAACAAACTCTAATGCAACGGAAATCATATTTTGAAGGTTTAAGTTGTTCTGATTATTAAAATAGTACCTACACTGCTGGAAGATTTCGGCAATTTAAATGATATTCCCTCATTATTAACGCAATGATGAACAGGGAAAACAGTAGAAAAAAGCAAAAAGCATATTGTAAAATATATCTACCAGCCTAATACAATTTATTACCTTAAATATTAAAATATCATGTTAAAGGCAACTTAGTAATTCTTGAATTAAATTTTAGAAAAACTTTACTTACTTGTTTGCACCTAAAAAGTAACTACCCTGGTGTCCTTGTCCATATTCTAGTTGTAGATCCTAATAGTACAAAATAAAATATTTAGCAAAACAGTAACATATCAACACCACGATATACTAACATATATTATTTAAAAAAAAGAAACCCCGGATCCCAAATAAATCTGTATTGCTATATGTTCTTAAAAAGAAGGCATGGTAGAACTTCCAACAATAAAATATTTCAGAAGTTTTTAGTCTTAATTTAAGTATTTTAGTATTTAGGTTGAGTAGTTTTCTGGGAATTCTTCCAAATAATACACGCAAAGTTTCATTTATGGTTACTGCTATTATAATCAACACTCATAAAACTCAGTTTTTAGAAAGAAAAAAAGCTCAGATAAGGTATTTATTTTCAAGTTACAATGAATCAAAAATGATCAGAGAAGAGAATAAGCAACAAAAATCTTGGTTTTCTTTGTACTGAAATAATTATGTACATATACATGTTCACATATTTCTACTGCTGCTTCATGTGGGTAATAATTTTTTAAAGATATATAATTGGACACTATTTTTAAAGTAAATTATACATGTGAACTTGTACAAGACTGTAAATTGCATTAAAGAGCTTTCATGAATTTTTTAAAGGGTAAAATAACAAAATTTCAAATTAGTTTTGTATGAAGTTGCCTTTTGTCCCCTTTTTAAAAAGCCACTATATTTTAAGCACTGTTTTAACTATAAAGGGGGATTATTTAACATTTTAAATGAATCTATTTACAATAAAATGCTATATATAGAATATAGTGTACTTAAAGTGCTTTTTATTTTTACAAGATATTGTCAGATTCATAATCAGGGATTAC
Source organism: Lepilemur ruficaudatus (assembly GCA_963574885.1). Classification (NCBI taxonomy): domain Eukaryota; kingdom Metazoa; phylum Chordata; class Mammalia; order Primates; family Lepilemuridae; genus Lepilemur; species Lepilemur ruficaudatus. The sequence continues at coordinate 19,311 of CAUYRT010010685.1, forward strand.
ACAAAGGTCATCTTGGAGCAGCCTTCCAAAACTATCCAGGAAGATATCTGCAGCCTTCTCTATGTTTCCACAGCATTTAACACACAGATCTCCTCTAGCACTCACATTGAATTTTAATCTATTTATAAGCCTGTAAAAATAGTGGCCAGGTTGTGAGCTCCTCAAACAATGAGAAATGGTCAAATTCATCTTCCCTTCCTAAAGTCCATGGTTTAGCAAAGTACTTGCACACACGAACTGCACCCTAAGTAAATGCTTGTTCAAATGCCAATTGTTTATTTTCCTATAAATAGATAACTAACACTTCAGCCTTAAGATAAACAAAGATAATTCCAGATCACAAAAATACTAAGAACATGAGGATTCTAAGCAATATATGGTATTTAAGAGAAAAGCACTTTAAAATTTAAGTACTCTAAGATCTGTCAAAAAAATATCTGATGAAAATCCACATCAAAATCCTGGTTTAGACAAGACTCAAATTTTGTCTTCTTCAATATTTGTGTTCTTCCATGCATAATAAATGTTCTTACCAGTGACAGAAAAGATAATACATCACGAACAAGAAAGATTAGCTGACTGTCACACTGATATCACATGAACATCTAATGAAAAAGGACACCTGTTCTTTTAAATTTATAATGATATATCTTAATAGGATAAAATCACTATTACCACAAGACTGCCACACAATTACTACCCTGCATAATTTAAGTGGCCATGACTTTATACAGGAATCTTTAAACTTCGGTATTCAGTGAAGAGAAATACTAATCCCTATACATATGCTTCTAAATTCAAATTTGTTTTCTTCAGCTATAGATAACTGGGCCCTCTACCAGACCAGTAACATCTTTAACCAGGTTAATCTCTTAAGTCTTTAATCAAAGGATAGCTTCCAAAAGTACACATTTATGCAGAGTGGCCATGGCTTCTATTATATGAACACAGATGTGTCATAAGAACATTCAGCTCATCTGATACATGACAATTAGCAGGTTGATAATAATGATTTAAAAAAGAAATCAACTGCAATCAGCAATGTACTTACTAGGAAGGTAAGAGAAGTGACTAAAATAACTTAACATTTTAATGGAAAATTGAGCACAGGCTCATATACAGAATAACATTCAGGCCAGGGGAGAAGTTGCAGATAGAGCCAGGTCTGATGATCAACTGTGCTATGTCTCAAGTCTATCAGGAAGCTAAAATTGAAAGGAGCTCATTCTTTAACAATTTCATCTCCCTAAATCAAGTTGTGTTATAGCAACTATGGAACAAAAACAATGTGCTAGGCATACTATCAAGTAAAGTATTATACTAAATCCTTCTAAAAAGTGACTAGTCTCATTTAATACAACCATTATCTACCAAGCACCTATTACATTACAGGAATTCAGACTGTAAATCAGACAAGGAAAATGACAAGAAATAAAAAAAGGAACAAAGTGAAGCCAGGGCAAAGTTCGTAGTTAGTTATATGTTTAGGGCAGGACCTAAAATGCTTTTGAAAAGGGTTTGGAAGCTGTTATGTATTAGAAAAACACTACCGAAATTATGCTTGGAAAAGCACTGGAAATAATCCAAGATGACAGTATCATATGGCCATCCTTTCAAAGCTAAATAAGAATACATTTGAGCACGCCACCATATAAAAAATTAGCAGTGTTAATTAGGCATCAACTTATTAACGAATCACAATGTTTAAACTACATAGTAGAGTCAAATAAGGAACAACACGGACTGAAAACATGCAATAACCTACTACAGATTCAACCTGAAGTCTCAAACAAAAGTTCAACATGGTTATCCTAGACCAATTAAAATCTTTTTGGATCAGAATGTCCTAATTTCAGTGGTTTGTTTAATTGAATGTGAGACTATCTCTAAACCTAGGATGGAGTTTCTAAGAAAACATGGTGCGAGAAACAACTGAAAAAGAACAAAGGATGTAATGCAGAACACTGGAAAAGGAAAATAGATGATCCAGAATATTTTATTGTAGTTTAAAAAAAAATCTCCTTGGGAGATTACAAAGTCTATACCTGATGAGAAAACAGCAGGAAGTCAATAGAATTGATACAGTTGGCTACAAAAACACAAAAGAAAAAATACTTTAGCAATATATCTTAACCAAGAAAAAAAGAGAACAGGAGAATTTTTTCTTCCTCATTAAAAAATGAGAAAATTATGGCATGAATAAGATCGTTGGTGAGATACCTTTTAATGTGGTAGACGATTTACAGAAATAAAGAGGGAGTGAATCCAGGATAATTCAAAGATTTTTTTATTTATTAAAAAGTCAGAAAAGCAAGTGGAGTCTGAACATTAACTGATTAAGCAGGGTTCTGACTAATAAAAGCAGATAAGGAGGCCTCAAACTGAATAACATGACTTTTATACTGCAAGCTCAGAAATGAATATCAATAGGTTAGGTATACTATACATATCTTCAGAGCAATGATTATGTTACTACTTCTTTATGTACCTCCATAGCAATTAACAGTGTTTTACATATAATTAATTTTCAGGATATTTTATTGATATATGGGCCAAAATATTCAGTGCAACTAGGCAAATTAGAATAAAATTAGCATCAGCTGAGATACTAGATCTTTTAATCTGAGGATAGCATTTTGTGGGTTAAACCCATTTTTATGGCAATGGACAAAATTCTTTTATTTAATTATCACATTATACTGAGTCTTTTGTTTGTTTTTATTAAAAACTCAGGCATTGTTCAACATTTTAAAGCCTTTTCTTACTGACTGCCAATCCTAAAATTCAAGTTCTATTCTTCTGGTTTCATATTATTATGATTACCTAATTTTTTTTTCAAGAAATCACTTTTGATAGCAACAAAATTGTGCTATAATGTTCTAAATTCATTTATGAAATCATAAAATGAATAAACTTAGCATTTAAAATAACCAGAAATCACTAACATGGAATCTTTTTTTTTTTTTTTTTGGGAGACAGAGTCTCACTCTGTCACCCTGGCTAGATAGAGTGCAATGGCCTCATTGTAGCTCAGTGCAACTTCAAACTCCTGGGCTCAAATGATCCTCCTGCTTCAGCCTCCCAAGTAGCTAGGACTATAGGTACATGCCACTACGCCTGTCGAATTTTTCTATTTTTTGTAGAGATGGAATCTCGCTCTTGCCCAGGCTGGTCTCGAAATCCTGAGCTCCAGCCTCCCAGAGTGCTAGGACTACAGGCATGAGCCACCACACCTGTCCAACATGAAACTTTTAAGTAGCAAGATCTTTAAGGGAGTAAATGTTTCTTCTGGGTCCCAAAAGATCTAGGGCTGACACCTTGGTGCCGACTGCCTACTAAAATGAGGGCCAGACATTTTGGGTTCATAAGGCTTTTTAGTGGCCAGCAATAAGCATTTGTTAAGAGTTGAAATCTTGTTCACAGTGCCAAGATTTTAGGACTTAGAAAACTAGGGGACTGAAATAACTACAGACACTTCACACCCATTAGGGTATCAAGAAACAAAAACAAAACAGAAAATAGCAAGTATTGATGAGGATGTGAAGAAACTGGAACCCATGTGCGGTGCTGGTGGGAATGTAAAATAGTACATCTTCTGTGGAAAACAGTATGGCAGTTTCTCAAAAAATTAAAGATAGAATTACCATAAGATCCAGCAAGTCCACTTCTAGTTATAAATTCCAAAGAATTGAAAACAGGGGCTCAGACAGATACTTGTACATCCATATTCATAGCAGCATTATTCATAGTACCAAAGGTGGAAGCAACCCATTGTTCACCAATAGATGGATGAACAAAATGGGGTATTTACATACAATGGAATATTATTTACCCTCAAAAGAGATATTCTGACACATGCTATAATAAAGAAGAACCTTGAAGATTGTGCTAAGTGTACTGAGCCAGTCCTAAAAGGACAAATAGGTTATGATTCTGCTTATACAAGGTACTGAAAATAGTTAAATTCATAGAGACAGAAAATAGAATGGTGGTTGCCAGGGGCTAGGGGAAGAAGGAATGGGGAGTTATTGCTTAATGGGCATAGAGTTTCAGTTTGAGAAGATGAAAACATTCTGGTGAGAGACAGTGGTGACAGTTGCATAATGATGCAATTGTACTTAATGGCAATGAACTGCACACTTATAAAAGGTTAAAATGGTAAATTTTATGTTATATATATATATTTTATAAGAAAAACATATTTATGGGGCATATATGTTGATTTATAAAAAAGGGGAGAGGAGCCCTATATCACTTAAAAAAATACTGATGATGCTGGGTAGGGGCAATATAACACAGTGGTTTAAGTTTCAATTCCTGAGCCCGGCTGCTTAGGTCAAATCCCAGCTCTGCTACTCTTAGTTAATAGTAATGAATTTCAGCTTCTTTGTACCTTAAATACCCTCTTTTGCAAAACAAGGATAATGATATATTTAAAGTACTTAGAATAATGTCTGGTATATAAAATCCTTTAGATGAATGTTAACTTTTGTTATCATTAGGAGTGAGCTTTAAGGTTGATTTTATAAATTGCAGACTCATTTGACAAATATTTCATTCATTCCTCTTCTGCTAGAGCTATCCACAAGTCAATAGTCCCTAAAACTCTCCTCTGCCACAAGATCCCCTGTCAAATGCTCCTCTGAACTATAAGACAGGGCAGGGTGAAAGAAGCAGTTCTAGGGAACAGAGCTATGGTATGATAACTTACTCAAGTTACTAGGCTAGTTTCACATGTGGTATAAAAAAAGAACATTTGTAACTCTAAAGTATTACGTTTCTGGTTTTGTTATTATCTTTTACATGGAGGATATTAATAAATATTGATAAATACCAGAGTCCATTTAAACTTTTTAATGCTGTGGTCTTTTATTTCTACAACAAAATCCATTAATTGTCATTCTAGCCTACATATAATTCTGAAGACATTTTCAATCCAGAAATCACTGATTGTGTTTTCTTCAGACATTCTATCTCACTTGCCCGTTATGGCTAATTTTCAATCTTCATTCTTTCCGGCCTCTCTAAGCCATCTGACACATCCCTCTTTCTTTGGAGACAGTGTATTTGCTGACTCTTCTAACTTTTCAATTGCTTCTTCCTTTCCTTCAATGTTGGTTCTACCAGACTGCTAAACACAGGCACCACCCACTGTGGTAACCATTTTGTACTCTTTCTTTCTTCAGAGTTAACTATGAGAAATACAGGCAATTTCACGGCTTCATCTATCATTTCCTTTTTGATGACTTAAATCTACCTCTTTGAGCTAATCCCATATTTCCCAGTAGCAGTAAGTCAGTTTCATAATTCCAGCTCTTTATCTGACATCTCTCGAAACTGTGGTCTGTGCTGCCATTTGTTCCCACAGTAATTCCCATAAAACACAGGCGGGCATCTGTCCCTTCTCTTCCCGAAGAATCTACCATGGTTGCTACACAACAGTGAGATCAGTCTTAGTCCCTCCTGGAAGCCAGATAAGTCACATTAGCCCAAAAGCTCTTCTCCAATCTCCATGGTACCTACTATATGTGAGCTTCCCCTCATCAACAGTTGCAACCTGGCAAGATTTTGGCAATCCATTATATATTTTGTTGTAAGGCTAACAGTTATATGTGTAAGTATTTTCTGCCAAACAAAACAACAACTTCCCTATAAAAAGAAACTATGTCTAAAATCTCTTATGTTCTACAAACAGTAGAGGGGATAGATTGAAATTGAAAGAGATATGTTACAAAGGTGGAAAGGAAGGAAAGAAAAGGAAAATTCCATTTAAAAGGTAGAAAAGTGGAATCTGGGAGTAAATTTGGGAGCAACTTGGGCTTTGGCCAGCCACAGAAGTAGAACTATTTACTTAATAACAACTATTAAAATATTATTTAACATTTACCAGTATTAATTTCCCACCTTTTCTTATGTAATGGTAAGACAGTTTTAACATTTGTAATTCTGGGGATGCTTTATAATCTAAATTTTTTCCTGACAAAAGTAGACAAGATATAACGCTGTAAAATTAAAAGTTCATCTGAGAATGATTTCACTGTTAACACAGAGGTAAATTATCTTTAAGAATTATATATATTATATATATACCATATAACATACGAATATATATGTAATGTATGCTATATGAATATATATGTAACAAATATATATTATATATGTACCATATAATATATGAAGGTTTTTACATATATGAATGGAGATATATATATATATGGATGGTTTCTGGTTCATTAAACCAGTTACATCATTAAAACTGGGAATTTTTTAGCTAAATGTCATTTCTTAAAAAAAAATCCTTATATTTGAGTGAGAAAATTAAATGTTAATGTTCTCATTTAAAAATTTTTATTTATTACTATAGCATTATATTTGAGTAGATATATTTACTTAACTTGTTATGGGAAAAATACTACAATTCTTAATATATGGAAGCTTGCTAAATGACAGTAACTTATAAAACAATGCTAAAATTGGTTCATTAAAACTGGACAAAATGTTTGATCTTAAAAAAAAAACAAGACTAAAACAATGCTGACAAAGGAAATCAGAAGATGAGAAATACCAGATTAGATCTTGCAGTGTAGTATATTTCTTCTGAACTGTCCAAAAAACCATCACTGTCGGGCTGTTTAGCAGAGACCAAGAAACCCAAGTTATTTACACTTAGACTAAAAGCCACAAATTCACAAAGGGAAACTTTCTCAAATGAAGTTAAGTCCTGCTAACATAATTTTATTAAGGCAAATGGAAAGTCAAATTATATTAGGCAGCTTCTAGAAATGCAACATTGCCACAACTCAGCTGTATAATGCAGTTACTAAATTAGTACAGAATTTAAATACATGCAATGCCAACTTAAAACGAGAAACAAACAGAAAATAAACTCAAACTGCCTTAACAAAATGCAATTAGCACTTATAAATATCATGACTACTTTTTCTTCTTAATATTCTCCATTCCTCTACATAAATATTATAATACTATAATTTTAAGACTTTTTCTTTAACATTCTCTTCCTGTATGCTGTACACTGAATTATAGTAACTGTAAGATAAAGGCTGACTCCCTTTGTATGCTTTAGTAAAACAAGTTAAAATAAGCATTAAATTTAAGAAGAAAGTCTTCACTTCAATCCTTAGTACTTACGAACAGTTACTTTCTTCTCATTATTAATAGCAAAGGAAAAAAAGTAAAACAGAGATAACCTGCAGGTCTGACAAAGTAATTTCACTAGGATTAATTTTGTTTTTCTTAATGTCTCATTTTTTATTCTTTCATAGAATATTAACATCTCAAATATTTGTAACATATTTTGCTTCTAAGACCATATCTAATATATTATCATATATCTGAAAGGAGTATTAAAGAATCATGAAAAGAATATTCATACAGTTATAAGTCTTAAATGAATGACAAGCTTGATCTACTGCACATGCCTCATCGTTCTGAGTTTTAGTACTTTAAACAGATCTGACTCTACTCTGATGCTTAGAAATCATGGCATTTATCCTAATAAATACATATCCCCAAACCCCTCAAAAATAGAAAAAACAAAAATGAAAAGATAATTAAAAGGCCAGCATTAAAAATATTTAATCAGAGAATGGTAAAACTGGTAAGTTTCTTCTAAAATAATTTTGAAAATATTCAATCTCAGCAACACAGATTTATTTATTCTGAATTTTAGAATTTCTTACCTTTTTGATCCCCAAATGCTTTTGAAAATATTAATGACTAGCTTTTATAGTCAGTATTAATATCTTAAAAAGACAAATTAAAATATTTATTTTCAGTGTTAACATTCCAAGACTACACTACTTACCAGTTCATGATGTGGTTCTGTCTCCTTCCTTAAGGGTGGATCAAATTTCACTTGGCCAACTAAAAAAGAAAAAAAGTAAAGCAATGATCTGTTTCTATATTCTTAATGATGTAATAATTTAAAAAGTTACTCCATGGCAAAATATTTAATTTTAACATCTACCCCACATTGATCACAATCAAAAGTTTTTTTTCCAATTTTTAACGGATATATACTAATTATAAGTATTATAGAGTACATGTCATATTTTAATATATGCATACAATGCGTAATGATCAAAACAGGGTAATTAAGCTATTTGTCACTTCAAACAGTATCATTTTTTTTGTGTGTTGGGCACATTCCAAACCTTCTAGCTATTTTGAAATATACAACAAGTTATGTTAACTACAGTCACCCTACTGTGCTATTGAACACTAGAACTTATTCCTTCTAACTGTATGTTTGAACCCATTAACCAACCTTTCTTCATCCCTGTCCCCTTCCCAACCTCTGGTAACCATCATTCTACTCTTCACCTCTATGAGGTCAACTTTTTTAGTTACCACATAGGAGTGAGTACATGCAATATTTGTCTTTCTGTGCCTGGTTCATTCCACTTTAACATAATGACTTCCAGTCTGTCAATGTTGCTGCAAATGATAGGATTTTATTCTTTTTTATGGTTGAAACATATCTCATTGTGCATATATGCCACATTTTCTTTATTCATCTGCTGATGGACACTTAGGCAGATTCCATATCTTGGTTATTGTGAATAGTGTTGCAGTAGACATGGGAGAGCAGATATCTCTTTGATATACTGATTTCCTTTCTTTTGGATATATATCCATCAACGGGACTGTTGGATCATATGGTAGTTCTATTTTTAGTTTTTGAGGAGCCTCCATACTGTTTTCCATAGTGGCTCTACTAATTTACATTCCCACCAAGAATGTACAAGAGTTCTTTTTCTCTGCAACCTTGCTAGCATTTGTTATTTTTTGGATTTTTGATAACAGCCATTTTAACTGGGATGAAATAAAATCATGTTGTGGTTCTCACATGCATTTCCTTCACATTAGTGAGGTTGAACATTTTTTCATATACCTGTTGCCATTTGTAAGTCTACTTTTTTTTTTTTTTTTTTTTGAGACAGAGTCTCACTCTGTTGCCTGGGCTAGAGTGCCGTGGTGTCAGCCTAGCTCACAGCAACCTCAAACTCCTGGGCTTAAGCAATCCTTCTGCCTCAGCCTCTCGAGTAGCTGGGACTACAGGCATGCTCCACCATGCCTGGCTAATTTTTTCTATGTATTTTTAGTTGGCCAATTAATTTCTTTGTATTTTTAGTAGAGATGGGGTCTCGCTCTTGTTCAGGCTGGTTTCGAACTCCTGACCTTGAGCAATCCACCCACCTCAGCCTCCCAGAGTGCTAGGATTACAGGCGTGAGCCACCATGCCCGGCCTGTATGTCTGCTTTTCAATCCAAATATTTAAATAGAGAATCTGTTAGTTGGAAAAAGCCTAAGAAAGTCTTAAATTGATAAAGCTTAATATGTTAATTCTAGGCCTTTTCCATAGCAAAAAAGTTGAGCAAGATTACACATATGTTATATAGTCAGGATCCAACTTGCGACTTCATTGTGATCCAACATAAAATAGAGACAATCTTAACTCAGTATGTAGGTGGGTAGGTGGCAGTTGCCGCAGATTGCTCGTGTAAGCCAGCCTACAAGATGGTCCCCAGTATTCACAATGCTTCCACACTGGATTGGTCAATGTGACTGAAAGAACATAGCAGAAGCAATGGTATGTCATTTCCAAGATAAGGCTTCTGTCCTGGAGTCTCTCTATCGGAGGACTTGCTCTAGAGGAAGCCACATTGTGAGCAGCCCTAAGGGGAGGCCACGTGGCAAGTAAGAGAGACCTCCACCTCATCAACCTTCCAGTCTAGTCAAGCCTTCAGATTACCGCAGCCCCAGCTGACATCCTGACTGCAATTTCCTGAGATCCAGAGCTGGAATCACTCAGATAAGATGTCCTGATTCCTGACTCTCTAAATCTGTGTGAGACAATAAATGTGTATTGTTTTAAGCTGCTAAATTTTGGGGGTAATTTGCTACATAACAACAGCAAATTAGTTAACAATAGACAGTTAACAATAGATAACTACTGCAGCTAAAGTATAAACTAGCTAGAGTAGATATAAATGAACTATACTACATTCATCTTTTTCTTTGCTATTCTCATGTATTGAATGTTTCACTATCTTTACCTTTAATTTTTGTATCTCATTATCAATATCTGTTTTTACAACCTGGAAAAAGCATTCAAGACCCATGAGATAAAAACAGAGGCACAAATACAAAACATTAAAAAGAAGAAAAGTAGCCATAATACATTACATTTCAACCAGTAAGTGCCCCAAACAGCAATTCTCAACCAAGGTGAAGAAAACAGTGAGGTTTCAAAGCATAATCATTTTTATAACTTCTTTTGTATGTAAATTCATTGTGAATGTTAATACCAATTAAAAACCATGAGATTTGAATATTTAGCAACAGGAGGCATAAGTAAAAAAAAAAAAAAAAAGGCTGAGAAACAAGCTCTCCAGTTATAGATGTATATGCTTTTTAGCTGTTAATGGTGATTATCAAATGACCCTTAGAGATAAGTAGGCTCTTTAAGAATGGGTCCTTCACACCTGCTCACATATGATCACACAAATATGTGTGATGTGTCATCACACATCAAAGATTACAAAATAATTTTGTCTAAGGTATTAAAACACATACTTCATCTTGATAAAGGACTATCGAATAGCTTTCATCTGCACTTGTCTTCAAAATGCAAAATGAAATCTGTAATAAAGTTACATGAGGACAGTCTTGTACATCTATCTGCCTTTAGTTATTGTCTCCTGTGAACAGGCTTGCTTCTCCTACTAGAGAATATAATCCCTGAGTGCAGGGGTGCTGTCTTACTAAAAGTCGTAACTGGTACATAAGTGCAGGTATTTTTGGCATCCCCGAACCTGCACTCTGTGGATGGAGAACATGTTCCCAGAAAGGGGAGCAAAGTCCTTATGGAGATTCATACCTTATGTCGGTATCACTTTTCTGTTCTCTTCAAATTCCCTATAGTTATGATAAAGTTTCTGCCAAAGAATCTTCTAGCTACTTTTCAATAACTGTTGGTCAATCATCCCAGTCTGCAGCGCTGTTTATAATGTTCTTAAAATGTAAAAAACTCCCAGCTATCTGTAACTGTCTATTGGTTCTGATCTCTGTTTCCTTTACCATCTCCTTAAATGTATGTGAGCCACCCACCACAAATTTATATTTTAAAGTCCAGAGGAAAATTCTTTCTTAGTGCCTTTGAGACAGCTCCAACATAATCACATGCTGACTCTTCATTAGCCATTATGGGCCAAAACTGGTGCTACTATGGCAGATAAGAAGAGCACCACAATTATTTCTTCTTAAGCAAGTCTTTGCTTATCATATTTAATTGAAGGCACAGGGGCCTTCCTAAAAGGGAAGGAGTAATATCCTTTCTGCAAATGAGTCCATTTTTACATATATGTTGACTAAATACCATTTAGTTTAGTAAAGAGAAACCACTGGTTGCATGGAGATGCACCAAGTAATTGTAAACATAAAGCATCAAGAGGAGCAAATATACACCATTATTAAAATAAATCATTTTTCCAAAGGCTCCCTTTATAGATAATAGGATTACTGAGCATTCTTCTATATATCATGTCTCACATGAAACCATAAAACATTCTGAAAAGTAGACACTTGTTAGAGAACTGAGTAAGACTTGAAAGCCTCAAATACCAAACCAACAAATTATTAAAAGTAGTCATTTTTAACCCTGTTGTTACTCCAACATACCAGAGGGATATGATACCTATATTACTGGCAAACAGGAAAAAAGGGGGATGTCCATTATAACATGTATCACTTGCTCCCACCAAAAGGAGAGCATATCAGAATCTCAGAAAAATTGAGGTATAAGATGACTAATTTCAAATAGCATACATATGCATATGCATGTAGAAGTTGAGAATCACTGATATAAATTAGCATACAGTGATTCAGAAATGACTACACCTTGCTATAGAGATTGGAAATAATTTTTTAACAGAATCAGAAAACAAGATAGAAGGTACTTTAGATTTAATAGTACTGAATACATAAAATTTTTAAAATCAACTATAAGACATCTCTAATTACTTTCTGTATATTAAAGAAATGAAAAAAACATTTCATAATTACTTTTTGTATATTAAAAAATAATGAAAAATGTTCTCATCTGTTAAGGTTGTCATTTTCAGAAAGGTAAAATTAGCAAATTTAAATCCTGTGGCTTCAGAAGGAACTTCAAAAATAATTTTGTGTGGTCACACAACCAGTTGTTGGCAAATGAAGTACCAAATCCCACTCCAGAGCTTTTATATAACCCACCATGCTTTCTTTCAGGTGTTTTCTCCTGTTAAAAGCATTTCCAGGTATCACCAGCATAAAACTTTGCCCAAGAACTTAATATACATTGTATGGTCTGGCCAAAAGCCCAAGGGAAGGTTCACAAAGGACTCAAATAATTTCCATTGTAAAAGCCACATAATACACTGAGGTGGTTCCTGAAGTGAAGCAGTGTTTGTCAAAGACCAGTGAACTAGACAGAAGTTGAGATGTACAACTTTCTGTTAACATACTGTCTGACTCAATCCCACAGTCAAATGTCTTCATCTCTGCATTTCTTTTCTTTCCCCCCCATATCAAATGGTGATAGGGCCTTCTCCTATTTTACTTACATGGCTTTTGAGATGAGGAGATAGATTCATCTTAAAGTATGAGATAGATTATTATTATCATTACTAATTTGGCCAAAAATTGAGGACAATTTCTCAATAGTAGTCATCTTAAGTTACTATATTACCTAATTTCAGTGAGGTCATTTTGGATTTCAGGTCCCCTGTGATGAATATTTAGCTCACAGAAATTGTTATCATAAGCCTGACTGCATTAAATTAGCATTCTAAGTCATTGGGAGTAAGTGCTTTTAAGGAAGAAAAAGTTAAAGCATTATTGTTCCAGGATTCCTGTTGGCAGAGTATCATTAATAATTGATAGTACTGGATCCTATGTGAATAAATGGCTTGTCTCAGTGGGCCCATGACTTGGTGTCCATAAGAATTACCTGGAGGCCTATTTTAAAAGGTTTCCTGGGCCAACCCAAGACCTATTAAATGACACTCTGTGAAAAAGTGGTGCCTGGGAATCATTTCAAAAGCTCCCAGGTTACTCAGATGCTAAGATAGTCTGCAGACCTCTATCTCTCCTTGCTACTCAAAGTACCAATGGCCCTTGGACCATCAGCATATGCATAACCTGGAAGCTTGTTAGAAGTAAAAGATCTCACATTACATCCCAGATCTATCCAATCAGAAGCTGTACTTTAACAAGCCCTTTAGGTGAGTTACAGGCACATAGGAGTTTAAGAAGCATGGCCTTGATTACTTCTAACCTGCTTATTTTGAGAATTTTATTTCTCCTCCTAAACAGTAACAACATAAATACACACCCTGTACTCCTGCCACCAAAAATTCCACAGAAATAAGGAAAATAAAATTCTTACTGCTCTATTTTAACAGTGTTTAGTAAGAAAACTGTTTGGAAGACCAGAAACTGTAACTAAATTGTAACTGAAAATCTTATTTTCCATTGTTAAATTATGAACTGTGTCTAGTGTATACTTACAGTTTATCTCTGAGCGTGTTTTTTCTTCTCTCACATTTCTACTTGTTGAGTGAATTCTATGTGGTACAGCAACAAGTGGCTAGAATAGAATGAAATCAATACGTGGCACTGGATAATCAGGTCAGTTTGATTCACGTAATAACCCAAATATGAAGAAATACATCATTTTAAGTAAAAATGGGAACAAAATACAACAATTTTGAAAACACTGTAAAAAAGGACAATGATAATCACTGCTCAAACTGAAGGTGAAAATATTTTTATTACCCACTTAACATAAATTACTTGTACTAGAGAGAGCACTTCTACGACTAGATTAAATACATATGAAATTAAATACAAGTAATAATGTATTCTGACTTTTTAAAAAAAAATGGTGTCTTGCTCTGCTGCCCAGGCTGGATGGAGTGCAGTGGTATGATCATAGCTCACTGCAGTCTCAAACTCCTGAGCTTAAGCAATCTTCCTGTCTCAGCCTCCCAGTAGCTGGACTATAGGCACATGGAACTACACCAAGCTAATTTTTAAATTTTTTGTAGAGATGGGGGTCTCACTATGTTGCCCAGACTGGTCTCAAACTCCTGGCCTCAAATGATTTTCATACCTTGGCCTCCCAAACTGGGATTATAGGTGTGAGCAATCATGTCCAGCCTATCCCACCTATTTATATGTATGACATTAGACTTTGTCTAGATCCATTTTACAACGATGAATCAAGTACACTAAGCACTTTGGATCTATTCTGACATTAAGAAGTTCTGGGGCTGGGCGCAGTGGCTCATGCCTATAATCCCAGTACTTTGGGAGGTTGAGGTGGGAGAACTGCTTGATGCCGGGAGCTCAAGACCAGCCTGGGCAACATAGTGAGATCTCATCTCTAAAAATAAATAAAAACAATTTGGCCAGGTGTGGTGGCAAGTACCTATAGTCCCAGCTACTCGGGAGGCTGAAGTGGGAGGATCACCTGAGCCCAAGAGTTCCAGGCTGTAGTGAGCTATGATCATGCCTCTGTACTCCAGCCTGGAAGACAAGAGGGGGACCCTGTCTCTCAAAAGAAAAGATAGAAAGGAAGGGGAAGGGGCAGGAGAAGGGGAAGGGGCAGCAGGGGAAGGGAAGGGAAGGAAATTCTGAAGGGAAAGAAAACAGAGTAAAGATTACCATTTGCATCTATCACTTAATAGTGACTGAACTCAGAAGCCTTTTAAGGTTTATTCTTCAACGATATTTTTAAAAAATATACACATATCAATATACACATTTATAGATAATTAGGGATATTGGTTTAAATTTTGCTCTTTGCCACAACTGGAAACGTAACTGATTTAAGTAATTGTCAAAAACTGTATACCTTACGTTTAGGTGGACTTGCAGCATTTTAGGTTTTTCAGAAGCTTTTTTTTTTTTATTATTAAAAAAGGGCTCTTTATTCTATCTCAGTTTCTCTAGGTTATAGGTATACCATTATAATTTCCACGAGCAGGAATAATGTCAATATTCATTTTTTTTCCTTTAAAGAAATCTTTGTAAAGAAAACTCACCCTTGTAATAATTTATAGAACCTAACAAGTTAAATGTGATCACAAAGGAGTACTGGTAAGCTTATACTCTGCATGTCTCAGTATGAGATTTGTCAAGGGTTCCAATATCAGGAAAATAATAAACTGAAAAATGTGATTTAAGGAAACCCTTTGAAAATGGCAACTCTAGCATGTCAGGAACAAAACTGATACCTATTTCAAGAAGTTAAATGATTATAAGAAGAAAGACCCCTTTAAGTGCCTTCCATAAAGCCAGCAGAGTTCAAGGACATCCACCTTTGTTTACAGAACCAATAACAGAATTCTGCCATGTTACATATAGTGAGAGTTTATCTTGGGTGCTACAACTATTAGCTGTGCTAGGAATGTTAAATACGCTAACAGAAGTGAAGTTTCAATTAATATCAATGCTGCCTTCATATTAGGGTTATTCTATTCTCTAACAACTATCCTGACTCATTTTTTTTTTTAACATTTCCATGATGGATAATTTTTTGGTCACCAACAAAATCAATCCTGTACTTCATGAATCTCTAATAATTCATAAAGTACAGTAAGAGCAATCCTTTTGAGAAGCAAACTGAAGAGAAATTTTGAGTATTCTAATATCTCCTTTAGGTATTTCCCATTTGCTTCTCCTTTTACAGTGGATGACTTATTTGGCAACTTCATCTAAAATGACTATTTTGAAATAACTACAGTAATTTTAACAAGTGGATTAAATGATTTGCCTTTGCCATTTTCAGACAATAGTCACCTATAAGTAGCCAATAAAAAAAAAATCTAGCACATAACTTCCCAGGAGAGACAAAGTCATAGAGTTAATTGTCCCCTCAAGAGTTTAAACTAGACCCAGAAATTTAAAAAATTGATTTTGAGATGTACATACATACATACATTAACACACACATATATACATACATTACATATACCAGTTGGGAAAAACAATTCCTACCTCAGGATCATCATCATCAAAATCATGATAAACGGAATGATCTGGATTATTCACTTTATCCAACAGCTCGATTGCCAAAGACCGTGTCAAAGGTTGTGTGACAAAAGGGTGCTATAAAAATAAAATATGATACAGAACACTTATTAGAAATCTGACTGAATGGCATTTTATCTTTTGAAAAAAATATATATTTCAGGGCAAGAATAATACCTGTAATAATTTTTCAGCAGTAGGTCTTTTTTTTGGATTTTTGGTAAGTGCCATTTTCACAAAATGATGAAAACTATTTGACCTAAGAAATTTTGAAAATTAGACTTTTACATTTCAATTCTTTTTTTGCTCATCTTACTATAGAAGTAAATAACACAAAAATACTTACCACTTCATTTTATCCTTTAGTTTAGGAGGCTGAAAATTGCTTTTTGTCATTAGAAATAATGCTCTGAAAAATTAACAAATCATTACACAGCATTTTAATATTTCACATTTTAATGCAAATATGAATTCTATCACTATATATTCCCAAATAAGGTAAAGCAAGACTAAGAAAATCATTTATGACAAAATAAATAGTACTAAGAGGAAAAAAATTTAAGCATAGGATTCTTCAACTTTATGACACACTGACCTCATTGGGTGTAAGTCAAACATAGGAGGCTGCAGCTCTGCAAGTTCTATGGCAGTGATTCCTACCGCCCAGAGATCACAGAGCTGGTTGTACCCCCCTTTCCTCTCAACAGCTGCAACTTCTGGAGCCATCCTGAAAGAAATATTACAGAAAAGAAAAACCTTCTGTTTATTGTATTTTCCCTCATGGTCGCCCCAGAGGCACATGGAATTATCACTATTTAAGTTAAGGGATAGTTAGGTCTTGACTTCTGAAAAAACAAATATATAGTACTTAAAAGGTCCACCTTTTCCAAGATCTTGATATCTCAAAGGACCCTTCCATCCCAAGTCTCTACTGGTGAGTCCTTTGTTATACTACTTACTAAGGTTTATAAAAGTGTACAACTATAATAGAGCAACATGCCCAAAGTTCATCCACATTCCCAATCTCTCTTCTCTGTACATGCAAAATTCTATAAAGAAATAACATTTGCAATAAATAATCTATAATTTTTAACTCTACTTCCTTACATCAATAAACTGCAAACTGGCCTCTGTTTTTACTTCACCAAAACTATTCCTCGGGGTACCAATAATCCTCATATTTAGTATTTAATTCGTATTTACTACAAATTTATTTGACTTTTTTCACTTTTATTATAGTAACAGAAAAGTTATAAAAATGAGTGGCTACTTTTTAAAAATGTATTTATCTAGAGGAAAGCTGCCCAAATTCAGTAATTTTTCTAATTTCTTTTAACTTTCCTACAGTCTTATTGTACTTCTATAAATTTGTATTTGACTGATTTAAATGATTAATTTTCAAATACAAACATCTGAAATCCTAAACAATCATTTTGAAAACAACTAATTGAGATAAACATCTCAACTCTCCCCTATCAAAGAGCGATTTAAATAGGTAGCCTTACAAATGTACATTTGTCTTCTTGGTAAGATTTCAGAAAAGTCAAGTAAGTTAGTAAAGTTAAAAACAAAACCAAAAAAACCCTCTAACTTTCAAAACGCTTGGTCTTAAAATCTTTTTAATCTGAAAGAGGCTCTTATAAAAAATTATGAGAAAAGTGAATTTTAAAGTATGTTAGTTACTACTTTATTGATGGCTAGATTCTAGGTACCTGGTAGAAATACCCTAGTAGGGTGTGAAATGCATACAGGTGATATGGTTAAAAAAATCAGTCAACACTTTAGAAAAACTTGTTAAAGACAAATGTCTAGAGACAGACCAAAAAATCTGGCAAATTAGGTAAGAACGTGTCAACTATAAAAGACTGGGAGGGCTATAGACTATATGATGTCATCTGTAAGCCATTTGAAGAAAAGATAAAACTAAAGAGACAGAAATCAGATCAGGGGTTAACAGAGGCTATGGATGCCGGGAGAAAGCCATAAAAAGGCACAAAGGGAAATTTTTTTGGATGATGGCCATCTGTTTTATCTTGATTGTGGTGATGTTTCTTCCCACCACAGCACACAAGTTTCTCACCATTCATAGACTTCTATACCTAATAAGGGTAAATTTATACCTCAATAAACCTAAGGGGGGAAAAAACACACGCTTTACACATCTAAGTTCTCGCTGCACCTTAGGAAAACACAAACTGGGAAATACAGTCGATGCATTATGGGTGTAGTTTGCACTACTAAGATGGAACTCTAATAAGTGATTCACTCAAAGAAAAGGACTTAGTTCTGTATCAAAAGACTGCTGAATAAATGTACGTACATGCCTTAAATTGAAATAAAATGTTTAGGGTACATATGTATTACTTTTGAGAATTGCCACTTCAGTAGATTTTTTGAATAACTGAATAACCGAATAAGAGAGAGATTCCATATCCCCAGAGTTTAGGTGAGAAAGACATGATACTAGAAAGAGAGATATAGATGGGAAGTATTCAAAAAATTAACTTTACCTAATTCACAATTTCACATGTTCCCAAGATATTTCCCACACTATCGTAAGAGGAATGACATTAGTTTTTAATCTCTAAAGCGGTTGGAGATCAGTCATCATCAACAAATATTTAGTGAATATGCGTACAGAATCAGGCTAGACCCTGGGGATTGAATGAGAGAGTTTGTTCAGATGTTTAAAATAAAATTGAGAAGATGGAGTACTTAAAAATAATGACAGATAGCTCTTCAAGCCCTCACTCCTTCCAGAAATCAACCCAAAACAATAAAAAGAACAAAGAAAAGTATAAACACACATCATCTTTGAAAAGTCGAGGAGACATACTTTACCTAGAACCACAACACACAAAGACTGAAAATAGACAGGAGAATAGTAAATGATATAGCAAACAGGAGGCAAGGCAAACCTTCTTGGGTGCCAAGGAAAAGAACATGCCAATCAGCCCCAAAGAATGCCAGAAATGTTGACAAGTCAGGGTTAAAAAGTAGCAGAAGTAGGGTTGAGGTTGTGCTGAAAACAGGAGTATTTCAAAGTGTCAACGGTTAGTCCTTCAGATTCCTACTCTCATCCAGTAAAGCCCAGCAATTACTCTTTCCTCACTAAGATACCAGGAACAAAGGGGAGCAGGCCTTAAAGGAAGACGACACGATCAAGCAGAAGTGTGTGCGTACAGAACAATGAGTTCCCCAGCTTCCTTCACTTGTCCAGTTCTAGAACACTAACAACCAGGTGTACACCCTATCTCCCATGCACAAAGAGTTATAAATCAATTCTTAGTATCTTGCTCTTCAAAGTGAACCAAATTACAAGGATTATCAGACATTTGAGAGAAAACTTTATCATGAAAATATGAGAGAAAAATTTGAGGAACTCTTACAGAAAGTAGAACAGAAAAGATATTTAAAAAGTGAGAGAAGATGTATGAAAATTAATGGATTAATTTAAGTGGTCCAAGATATTAATTAGTGAGTTCTAGAAAGAAAGAGCAGGAAAAAGTATAGCAAAGAAATTATCAAGTAATATAAGACTATTTCCCATAACTGAAAAGACAAGAATCTCTGGATTGAAAAGCACAAATGCCAAGTACAACAAACAAAAGTAAAAACAACTGAAAAACCCAAAATATTCTGTGATCTATCATTATGGAATATCAAAACACCAGGAATGATTCTGGGGGAAGGAGTTACATTCAAAGGATCGTGGGTCATAATGGCATCACACTTCCCGTGGGCACCACAGAAAAGAAAATACTAGCACAATACACCTCACTAATTACAACTTAGAATTCTATACCCACCCAAATTAACAATAATGGGCAAGGCTACACATGTGAAGTTTCAGAAATTTTATTCCCCATGCACTCTTTTTCAGAAAGATACTAAAACATATGTTTCACAAAAAAGAGGGAGTAAATGGTGAAACAGAATCTAGGGAAGGAATCCCAAACTGAAGATGAAAAACTTCCAGGGCAGGCCGGGCACGGTGGCTCACACCTGTAATCCTAGCACTCTGGGAGGCCGAGGTGGGAGGATCACTCAAGGTCAGGAGTTCAAATCCAGCCTGAGCAAGAGCGAGACCCAGTCTCTACTAATAATAGAAAGAAATTAATTGGCCAACTAAAAATATATAGAAAAAATTAGCAGGCATGGTGGCACATGCCTGTAGTCCCAGCTACTTGGGAGGCTGAGGCAGAAGGATTGCTTGAGCCCAGGAGTTTGAGGTTGCTGTGAGCTAGGCTGCTGCCACGGTACTCTAGCCTGAGCAACAGAGTTAGACTCTGTCTAAAAAAAAAAAAAAAAAAGAAGAAGCAATTTGATCCTTAGATATTTTCTTATGCTCAGTGCAGCCCAGGGATTGCTCTTCATCTATCCCAGCAGTAGATGAATTTTACTTTCTAGAGAGGGTAAAAGAGGGAGTCTCTGGCC
>CAUYRT010010687.1:0-26195 GCA_963574885.1 Lepilemur ruficaudatus
CAGCAGAGCAAGCCCCAACTGCATCGCTGGGAGAGCAGTCCTGTCGCTCCCTTGAAGCCCCTCACCTCCCTGGTGGGTTCACAGTCTTGGGAAACTGTTTTGAAGGTTTTCAGGCAGTGGTGGCACAACAATATTGTTCCCTGTTTTTCTGGAGCAGGAAGACAGAAACCTGAGTGATGACCAGTGATGAAGTCACCAGGGGCAGCCAGGGCCAGGCCCTTGCACCCACGGGGCTGAAGAAGCCAAGATGAGTTGAGAGCATCCATCTTTCTGGGCCTCAGTGTCCCCATCTATGAGAGGCCTGGAGTAAACTAGCCAGCTAGTGACATCCTCCACACTCTGTGCATAATGCCTCATGGGCAAGCTTCACAATCACTCTAGCGGATCCTCTCAACACATGCAGGGCTCCTTCCCCATCAGGGGCAGCCAAGGCGCTGGCCGGGGGTTTTTGGCTGAGTTCCCATGCCTGGGAACACCCCAGTCACCAGACCAGAGTTGACACTGAGATTAGGGGAAAGGACTGTGCCAGGAGGACCCCAAAGGTGGGTCTGAGCACAGGGAGAGTCAGGTCTCCAAAAGAGTGTGAGTACTCGGTCAAGGCTGGCCCAGTTTTGTCCCATCATCTGCCCCAAGAGGGCCCATGCTGACTGCTCCAATATCAAACCCCAGGCACAAAGGCTGACGGCGGAGGACACAGGGAGGGGACACTCTTAGCACTCCGCCCACAACCCCCTGGATCTCTGCATTTCTGTGCACTCCTCTCCTGGTTTCACTATGCTTTTGCCCTAATGGCCGGCACATGCTCCACTTCTGGACTTCAGTCCCTTCAAAGGGAGGTCAGTTTACAAGTCCTGGACAGGGCTGAACACTAAGAAAGAGTCTTAGACATTTTCAAGAGCTTGATCCAGACCAGTGGAATTCTCTCTGGCCTACAACTCATGTATTCCTAGCGCTCCCTATTTCTCCTGCTTCTGCTGGTCGAGTCCCCCAGCTGACTGCCCACCAATCTGCCAATCAGTGAACCATATTTACATTGCCTTCTACATGACATTGAGCTTAAAATGGTTAAATCAGGAACCCAATACCTCCTACCTCCCCACCTCCCCCGCACACACAGACAAGTCCTCTTCCCCACCCTCAGCTGCTAGAGCCTGAAGGCATATCTAATGGTGTCACACAGGGCCCTGGCACCTGTGTTTTGCCCCAGACCCAGGAAGAAGTCTCTCTTACCCAACATAGTTTTAAATGCCCCTTTCACTGGTCCATTATAGCAGCAAAGAACACTAAGCAGGGCAAGAATCCCCACATCAAGATCCCAGAAACAGGCTGAGTGAGACTGAGGGAGGGGGAAAATGAGAGGAGAGCCAACGCAAGAGTGAGAAGCACAGCCCACCAGCCCACCCACTGTCCTTCCATGCAGTACTGACGAAGCAGCCCTGCCTTCGCTCACTCAATAGCAGACTATTGCCTGCTATGTGCCTCTCCATAAAAATCAACAAGAGTCAATATTTAGAGATTTCACTTTGAGTATCTGCATGTACAAAGAATTTAATGTCTAAATTCCAAAATCCAAATGTATAAATTCCAAAATCTAAAATCAAACAAATTACGCTGGCTGCCTCTTAGCCCATTGGGTAAGGACAGCAAGTCATCTTGGGCCCTTGGGGGACCTTTATTAATTATATAAATTAAGACCTTTTATTTTATATTCATTTTTATATAATCTATACACACACACTCTTTATATATATACATATATAAAGTTGCAGAGGATGCTAAGACCCCTGAGCGACATAAGGTGTGCAGCACCTGTCGTTGGAGCCCTGGAGGAGGGTGGAGTGCGGCAGGACTTTGTGGTACTGTGAGGCACACCCCTGCCTGAGGCCCCTAGACCTGCAGCGCTCGGAAGAGGGGTGGACAGTCTGCAGCAGGAGCCAGGGCCTTCTCGGGGAAAGGGTCTAAGATCCAGACTTGAATCTAAGAAGCTGTCAGGGTGGACAGGCCTATGGACAGGGAAGCCCAGTCTGGGGTGGGCACTCAGGCTCTCACCAAAGGTCTGAGGTCTGGGGTTTGAAGATTTGTGAGGGAGAACGAGAGCTGGCAGGGTCCTTGGCCAGGGCCTGTGCCAGGCTCTGAGGGCAGGAGTTCAGCAGGTGAGACTAACCTGAGGAACCAACTGTGATGCCAGCAGGGGAATTCACACAGCAAAGGACCAGCCTGTGTGTCTGCCCAGGACCAGACCCTGGCAGGGACCCCAGTGGCAGTGACCACAGCTTGGTGCCAGGGGCCAACCATCTCTGGTCTGGAAACAGCCTCAGAAGGTGATTCTCACGACCCTAGTAGTAAAAGCCTGTGGGGACTCATGTAGATATGCAGAAACATTAAAGCAAGGGGATAGAATTTCCATTCCAAGCGGGCAATGTGGTTCAAACATAAAAATTCTGAAATAAAAAACAAAACAGCATAAATAGAATGCGCAGAGGAAGAGGTCTGGCAGAACCTAGGAGAAGAGATGAAAGGCTATTCAGCTGGCAGCCCTGTCCAGTGGGTCTACCAGCGCCCCCCCCCCCCACTGTCCTTAGAGAACGACTGCGGAGGAACCTCTCCTGAGATCGGGGTCCTGCCCGGTCCTCCACTTATTCTTTGGTCATCTTCACAAAGTCCTGGATTGAAGACTCCACCACGTAAGTTTAATACTGATCTGGTCCAGATTCTGCAGTCCAGAGCAGCCACCACCACGTACCCCTCTGGCCATGTCACCAAGGCGCTGACTCCACCGGGGGTGGGCGCTACCCGTCACAACGGCACTGAGGCCAAATGTTTGTCCGCCCTCCGCGCCTGGCCTCCCACGCACCTCAGGGAAGAGGCCCAGTCACTGCTGCTGAGAACGCCGGGCCCTCCCGTGGCATCCTCGGTCCCTGGCCATCCCCATCTCTCCCCTCCCCCCCCGCCCCTCGTTGGCGCCCTGCAGCGACATCTCTGCCACGCTGCGCCTCGCGATGCACACAGGACTGCACACCGCAGCCTGCAGAGCGAGCATCCCTTGGCCTGCATTACCTCTTCATAATAATCTCATATATCAAAGCGGGGCGAGACCCCGGCTCTGCCTATGAGCGACTCCATTCGACGTGCAATATCATTATCAGAAGCCCCTCGCTCCCTCGGCTTCGTATGCAAACTCCTGAGCTCCCTGGAGTCCTTCCTGAAGAAAGTGCCCTGCACGACGGACATTTGTTATTTTGCGGGCGAGGACGCCAAGGCTCCGCGGGGACCGAACCAAATCAACTGTAGCCTCGAGCTGGCGTCAACCAAGACCTACATTGACACCTAGTGGCGCCTCCGGAAACTACAGGTGGCTCCCGCGGGCTCCTCGGAATGCCACGTTCATAAAAGCCAAACAATATCGCGGATGCTGATATTTACAGACATCCGGGAAGAGGACAGAGTGGGAAACAAATATTTTTTCACCAGCTCTCTGGTGATAGACAAACCAACACTTCATGTTTGTATATCTTAACTTGGCAAAGAGAAGGAGAAATCGAAATCATAACCCTTTTGTCCATCTCAGGATAAGTCCAGGTCGTGAAAAAAAAGAGGAATGGAATCAAAAGCACGAGTAAAATCCAGCTTTGCAGTACACATGTCCCCTGACTCAGGAATATGTCTTACATATGCTCACACAAGTGTGCAAAGACAGTCACTGCAGCAGTATTTTTAATAGCAAAAAAAAAATAGAGGTATACAAATTTTTCAAGCAATGTAAGGTGTACATAATATACCTTTTGTTATTGTTCCATTATACAATGTTATCTTTATTTGAAGTCTCCATTCCTCCTGATGGCAGAAAATTAATCATGGTCATTTCTGGGTAAAATCAGGCATTTTATATTTAAACTTAGTCAATTCATAAATTTTCGTTTCCTTACCCTGGCTCCTAGATTTAGAGATCTACCTCATACCACAGTTCCAGGGAGGGGGGTCTGCTTCCCAGACCTCCAAGTGGAAGTTCATCACTGACGCCTCTGGTCCTGAGTTCCCAGACTTCATCTGCAGACTTCTCTAACACCACTGCCATGCTTCTTCATATCTAACCCCCAGAGGAGGGCACAGGGATCTCCCTTCTTGGAGATCCTGATGGTTCTTCCCACTACTTCTGCCCTATCTCACCTCTTCCCTCATCTCAGCTTTGTCTAGTCTGGTGTTGGGAAGAGGGAAAAAAATGGATTGAGCCAATACATAATCTGCTCAATCTTTTCTATCTTATATCTGGGTTTAGAACTTTTTGTCTTAAAACCCAAGAATTTGGCATATTTCTTCACTAATTCTACCATGACAACTTCCCTAAAGCAATGGGTATCTTCCATCTACCCTCCCAAATGCAGGGGGTGGGGGATCAGAGAAAAGAGAGTGTGGGATGGGAGAATCATAACTTGTGGTGACTTCATATATTATCCCATCTACAGGAGACAGAAAGATCTGGAAGGAGACAAACCAAATATTAACAGAGTTCACACCTGGGGTGTAAGAGGAAGGGAAGGAAGAGAGAAGATTTTTGATTTATATCTTTTTATATTGTTTGAAACTTTTTACAACAAACATGTATTTCTTTTGGAAATAAACTTAATTAGTCTAAAGATGAGAGGTCAAGAGGGTAGCCAGTCCTTAAGTTATTTCCCCTCGTCTTCTTGAAAACACAGCCTGTGAAAACTATGCAACAGAACAGCAGGTAGAGTGTGTCACAGGAGAAAGTCACTGCTGTTCCCGCACTCGCCATGTGTCTGACCCCTAAATAATAAGTGCCTTGCAATCACCTGAAGCTGCCTGTGGACCAGAAGCAGCAGAAAGTCTTGTCTTTTCCTTTCTTTTTTATTTTTTATTTATTTATTGTTTTTTTGTTTATGCAATGGAAGAAAAGGGCTGTTTAATGTCTTTCTTTGATGGAGAAAGAAAGAAGTAGTAGAAAGATGTGGAGACTCCATCCTTGGGCCCAAAGAAAGCAGGAGACATTCATGAGCCAGGTGTGTCCTTTTATAGGAATGTGATCAGGTGTAACATAGGCTCACAGCCTCACTGAGGCTGCATCTTCTTTTTCTGTTCCCAGTGAGGTGTGGTGTTGTTCAGGAGGGATTGCTTAGTTTTTTGATTACTTTCCCTCATCGAAATCAGTGCACTTTTCTGAACTGGAATTTTATGTCAATTTTGGACATTTTTCAGCTATTACCTCTCCACACATTTCCTGTCCCCTGCTAGCACTGTTTTTCTTGTCCAGGAACTCCTCTTAGATGTTTGTTGGAATTTCTCAATCTATCTTCCATGGCTCTCAACTTCTTGTTCATATTTTGCCTTTCTTCATCTTTTGGAGCCATGTTATATGTAATTTTTCTCTATATAGCTTTTCATTCACTTAGCTCTCACTGGCTATTTTAGCCTGTTGCCTATCCTACCTATTGTAGTCATTTTTATTTCTAATAAAATATTTCTCATAACTGTGTGGTCTTTTTTAATAATCTCCTGATCTCATTGCAAGGATGCTATTCCCTCCTTACCTCTTCAGTATGTAACATGATGTTAAACTTAAAAGTAATATTTAAAAGTCATACCTGCCACTCATTGAAAGGATACAAAAAGGATTGAGTTGTTGGCCATTTCAAGAACTTGTGAAGAGGATGTCTTTGGAGAAGGCTGTTGGAGCACTCTACTCTGAGTCTCACTGTCCCCAGGGAAAGGGTGGAATGGGAGCAGATGACCTCTTAACCCCAAGCTTAAGATCCCATGCAAGGCAGCTTGGTATGTGTTCCCTGCCACTGGGGAACTAAGAGGATGGGTGCCTGACTCACTTAGAGGAGGCCAAACGGCCTGCAAATGCACAGTGGAGAGCAGTATCTGGGAAAACCAAAGGCTAAGGAAGAAAGCTGCAGCTGGAAAAATAAAATTCAATGCATACCTCATGGAACTTACAGTCTGGGTTCCAGCAGGAATGCCTACAAAGAACTCACAAATGTGCCCACAGGAGAAAGAATCAGCTTCAAACCTTGACTGGGCCCAGGGAGCCACAACCAGCCTCCAACTGTTCCAATCAAGTAAAACCTTCCTGAACCCCAGTCCACCACTTCCCTTCTGGAACTCTAATCTCAGACGGGCCCACAATGGCAGTAGGTGAAGGAGGAGGAGGTAAAGAGAAATAGAGAGAAGCTGGCCACACCTTCCCTGAAGGAAGAAAACCCACCTGCTAAAGGCAACAGAAACTTTTTAAGAATAAGAGTTCAAAGGTTTTTTTCCTATCTGGGAATTGACAATTTTAATTATGAATTGAAACTGTGATTTAAAGTGACTTTGAACTTTCTATTATCCAGCAGTGACCAGAAAAGTCATCCACTAGCAGGGAAAAAACTGCCCCCACTAGGTAAATTGTAAGAGAGGATTGGAGACTTCCCATGAGACAAATATTATCATCTCAAATTATTCATTATTTCTCCCTCTTGTTAGTTATTCTGTTTCTTATTAAGTCTGTGAAGTACGCCTCCTGATAAATTTCATCATGTCCTTTGTCATTGTTTTATGGCTCATTCTGCATGGAAGACTTTTCCATGAACAAGCCCTTCCATGTGAAGTACTTTTGCAGTTGCCTCAGCCCATTCTTCCTGGTTGGCACACCTGGAATGGGTCTTATGGTGTTTGGGGTGCTTGCTGTCAGCCAAAAACATTCCTCATGCTGCACCCTTGTGCAGCACCAGGCCGGTTCCCATTTCTACAAAGACGCCCCTTTTCTTCCTGCGCCATGGGCAAGCAGAATATTTCTGGAGTGCTGTCAGCCCAGTTTACTACATAGACAAGATAACCAGCCGCAGCCTCAGGTTCACGCAGTAAGCGTGGGTAGGATCTCCTGCCAAGCAAGGAACATGTTCATCCCCATTCTTGCATGAGCTTTGAAGCCAGCCTATGGATAGCCAGTTCCTTCTACCTTTGGGCTACTCTCCATCAACTTACCCTGTAGGTTTACTCTTCATTCTTAGTACAGAGATGATGTGTGTGCGCGCGCATGCGCGTGTGTCTTTCATCTATCATTCCTCTGGATTTGGAGGTTACAGAGAGGGTCTGATGGGTGTTTACTCCACCATCCTGGTCAGATGTCTTCCAGTCATGGCTCAGACACTATCGAGCCAGACAAGCAAGATGTGTGCCCGAGCCACAGGTCATCTCAGCCTTCCAACAGCATACACAAGCCCATTTCCAAAGTGGCAACATTTTCCCTCAGTGATGGGAGGAAGTCATTTATTAGTGGCTTTGGCAGGAATCCCTCCCTCTCCTGTCCTGTCCTGTCCAGAGTGGACATCTCTCCATGAGAGCTGATATAGGACAGACAGGCTCAATACCCTGAAATGCCACAGTGCCAGAGGCCTCCCAAGCTCTCCTTCTGACAGTAGGAGCCTGAAAGGGGACTCAGGACTTTCAAATAAAAATCTCAGTCGCAAATGCTGATTCCACATAGGTCAGACTCTCCCTCCTCCCCCAAGAGGCTCTGAGCCTCACAGATGCTGCTCACCAGCTCCTGTTCTCTCCTGTGGCTGCACCAACAGCACAGCCCGGCTGTAGCTGACCAGCCCAAGCCTTGAAGCTCCAACAACCAATTAGGATTTGAGGACCCTGGGCACTGCTCACTGGGGCAGGTGGGGAGTCTAGATCCAGAGAGGCAACATGGGAGCCTCAGAAACTGTATTTGCAGACCACATAGCCATCCCCTCAGGCCTCAGTACCCACACGTCACCCTGTCCAAAAGTAGAGCAAACTGGCTGATCAGCAAGACCTTCAGCAGACTGGAATCACTGAGTATTGACTGCACACCATCCATTGCACTTGGGACTTTATATACATTATCCCATTTAATCCCCTACCCATCCTGATGTAGGGGATACTGTTATTTATTCCATTTTCCACATGAAGAATGAAAACTCAGAGAGGTTAAGTAATTTGTCCAAGGTAACACAGTTTTTAAGTGGCAGATACAGAACTCAAACACAGTGAATGTGAGTCTGAAAGCAGTACTCTTGGTCCCTCTACTCCACTTCCTGTGGCATTGTGACACTCCAGAATGTTGAGCTATTCCACCCTACGTTAGCAACCACGGAGAAGTGTCCATTTTTCTGGGCAGGACAAGAAAAGCCTGTGCAGGATTCACTACATAATTTGTGGGGTCCCTCTTTTAAGACGTGGAAAAAGTGACATTAAGGGTATATAGAAAACTTTTTCCTTTTCTTCTTTGATCTCTTTCTAGGTTTGCCATGGTGTGTTTTTATTTGCTATTTAACGGTGTTCTAAGTGGGAAAAAAAATCAAAATTTTAAATTATTAGTACGAATTTCACTGTTCATCATTATATTGTGCAGTGCCAATTTTAAATGCAAATACCAGAGCATTTAGCTGGTGTGCAGAATCATTGGAATTACACAATTCTTATTTCATGGCTTGTCCCCAGAGGATGCCACGAGCTGGCCAGAGAGGCATGCACAAGCCAGACTCAGGAAGTGTGGAAGGAGGAAGAGAGGATTTCTGTCCCCGCTCCCACCCCAAGCCACCCCACCCACGGAGCCAACCGGTAGCCGCTCCCACTCGGAGGCGCTGAACGGCACGCCCCCCACATGGCGCACGCGCACTCGCGGACTGTGGGCTACGCCTCCCACCGCCAGCCTGTGCAACCCGACTCACCTGGGGGTGGGACCTGGGAAAGTCAAGCCAGGCGCCTCCCCTTCTCACGGACCCGCACCCCAACCCACTGCAGATGGGTGATCCCCGAGGATCTCTAAACCTCTACGCTGGGGTGCACTTGGTACCTGGGCAGGGGGTGGTGAGGCGCTAAAGCACATCGTGCCAGCCTGGGGTAGAGCCAGCCACCACCAAGCCATGCCCCAAGACATCACAGGTGTGAGCAGCCAACTCTTCCTGAGCCCACACCCAGGCCCCTGCGGAGGTGGAGAGCGACGGTCCTAGGGTGCAGGGCAGGGGAGAGAAGGTCAGGAGGACCCCGGAGCCGGGGGGCAGGGGCGTGGGTGGCTGAGAGTCCAAGCCAGGCAGGCAGTACTAGGCGGGCCCACGTGTGAGCTGAAGCTCTGAGCCCCTGGCAAAAGCTCCACTGTCGCATCGGACTTCATTTACAAAACACAAATTCAAAGGTAAAATTATTAAGAATTTCAAAATAGCAACCACAGAGCATTAAACCCAAGTGTGTGGGGGCTGGGGGTGGGAGTGGCCTTCTGAGTTCGGGATCCTGTGCAACTGCCCTGGCCACCAGTCATCTACAGTGGCTTAATTCATAGGTTTAAGAACCAGATTGGCACAAAGATTTCTGGCTGAATAAACTAATTCTGCCCACTGTTAATGAATCTATCTAACCTGTACTACTTTCACAGGTTCAGGGTTTTGTTGTTTTTTTCTTTCTTTCTTTCTTTCTTTTTTTTTTAAGTCCTGTTCTTATCTTCCAGGCTTTTTAATTTATAGCTTTTCTATGAGCTATAAGCTCTCCCTCCCTTTATAATATTCAACATTCCCTTACCAACCTAATACATCATGTTAAATATTGTTGCATCAAGATTCACAGTGAAGGATCAAAATGGTTCTCCCAGTTAGTAGTTTCTTGACCCCAGAACTAGTCAGTGTTTAATTGTCTCACAAGGGAATCATATTCTTTATGATTAGCCAAGAACTGTAAATGCAGTATCTTAAGATTTTTCCCTGAACTCTCTTTTGACTTATGGATCAAAATTCATATGTGTTATTACTGTCCTTATTTTAATTACAGATCAACAGAGCGTAGAACTGCAAATTCTCAGAAATCTTTGAAAAACACAATTCCCAGTTACCTTAACTCTATAGAAAATTCAAAATTCCCAAAGCCAAATAACAATGTCATAAAAATACAACCAAAAAAAAAATACAACCAAATATACTTCAATAAAATTAAAAATACATAAGCAGAGATATAAAATATATCATGATTAATTTTTTGACTGAAAAATGTATCAGATATTTCACCTTTAAACCATTCTCAGAAAGTTCAAGTGAAAACTATTTTACAGGATCATACAGTTTCCAGATTAGGGGGGTTCTAATATAATAGAACCAGTTTGTAAAATATACCAGTGTTTATAATCATAGCACACATTTAGGCTATAGCTATTTAGTGTTAGTGAAGAAATCCAAATTCTTCCTTAGAATCAAATATGCTATGCCCCAGATTCCTGCCTTTGCATTCTGTAGGAGCTGCATTTATGACTTCAGAGTATATCATAAAATTATATTCTTTGAATTTAAGGTAAATTGATAAATCATGTGGTTGCAATTATCGAATTTTTAATGCCTTTTTAAAGTTTTAAATGGCATTTAATTGAAAAATCCCAATTTTAGAATAAGTGTTTTAAGTGGAAAATGATTTTTTAAATGAGTTATTAGCCAAAGAAAAGAGTGGGTCACACACCCCACCTCCACCAATACCACACACGTCTCTAGAACCTGGGCTTTTTGCTTGAAGGCAACATGTTTAGAACCACACCTCAGGCCCAAGCTTTCTATCAACTCTTCAACTTGAGGTTTGTCTTTCCCAACACAAAGTTAAACTTCTTCAGAGTTTAAAACTCTGTTGGAAAAGTAAAGAAAGAAAAAAGAAAAGGAGAGAGGGGAAGGAGGGAAAGAAGGAAGGAAGGCGGGAAAGAAGGAAGGAAGGAGGGAAGGGAGGGAAAGTGGAAGGGAGGAGAAAAAAAGAGAAGGCAGAGAATTAGTGGTTTTAAAACAGTGCAATTCATATACTTTTTAATTCCACACACAGGCATCCAGAATCACCCAATCTATATGGCTAAAAATCAATGAACCATATTTAATAAAGATATAAAAAACCCAAATCCAACATGTTTCAAACTTGTATTTACCATTAATAGTTCTGTTTGTTTGGGAGGGCATCTTTCCAAACAGATGATACCCTATTGTCTCCGAATATTACTTTTAATTTGATAAGTTTAAAATGTTTAGAACCTCCCAAATTTTTTGTGAATGGACAAATCCTTTTATCTGAAAAGAGATTATCTCATAAATTAAAACTGAGCTACTTAAAGTTACTCATATTTAAATTCCAGCATCTACTTGCTGCCATCTACTACATTAAAACTCTTTATTTAAAATACAGCAATTGTTCCACCCCACGGGCCCTCCATAATCTAGGCTTAATCTGCAGTGGGAGGAGTATTTCATTTTGATCTGTTTCCAATTGCAAGACTCAAAAGTTAAGGTGCGTCAGTGGAACAGTTAGCTTCAATGGCATGGCTTCACCTGGGAAAGCCTGTCCTCATGGTTAATGTAGGTGGGATGACATCAGAGGGCCCAACTTTCTGGGACGTGATCTCCTGAGGCTAGACACGCAAGACAGTGTTTTATAGGCTTAATCTTACACTAAGGCAATTTCATAGAAGACTTACTGGCATCTCCAGGAAATTTGGAGGTGTGTGGCCACTTCATAGTGAGCAGTTTTGAGTACAGAAGCAAAATGTAAACGTTACTGAGGTTTGTTCAGGCACTCATTGTTTTCCAACAGTCAGGGTTTTTAAAGCAGTTTTTAAAAATGTCCTCCATGTGGTCCAGTGACAGGTCTAGGACCATGTACTTCCTCCACAGTATGTGGGTTTGTACTTTTGCTCTTGGGGTTTCTGCAGGTACCTGAGAAGGCTCCTGCTTACTTTTCCCTGCAAGGTGATTAATGGGGTTTTACAACATCTCCTGGGCTCCAGACCTCTCACTGAGGGAGGCAAGGAAGTTCTGTGTCTTCCTTTTGTGTGCCTCAGCCCCTCACCTCTGGCAAGGATGGGTATTTCCAGGTGGTGGTGGTGTTAGGTGCTGAAGGACCTCAGTGTCCCAGGAGCCAGGAAGAAAAAATAAAACTGTAATCTGGGGTCAACTCTGGAGCTCCAGTCCCGAATTTCACAGGTTGGCCACCACGCTGGTTTAACAAGACTGAGCGGCAGTGGGGCGCCCCCCTACTGCTCTGTGGCCTGAGGAACGTCCCCAGAAAGTCCGTCTAGCCCAAGGATAGCCAGAAATAGGACACACAGGAAAAAATGCAACAAAAAAAGGTCTTCTTTTATGAGGTTGGGAACACACAGCAGCACAGGAAAGACCAACAGACCTAGAGTGGGAGACCAAAGGAGGGAGAGCCGGGGGCTCAGAGTGAAGCCCCAGTCCCGTGCTGCGGGCAGATACGACACATACCCAGCACAGTACAGATACACAGCGAGGAGACGGTGCGGCTAAATCCTAAACCCGCTAGTGACAATAGCAGCTTGCTCGGAGATGAGCCCGTGGAAATTTTCTAACTGAATTCTCATTCTAGGAAACTAGTCTGAGCTTTCCTTTCTTTATCCAGGAAGCCTGAGGAGCGCCCCCGCGACTGGGAACACAGGAAGATTTCCGGCACTCACCACGGGGTGGCGCCAGACACCGCGGACGTAGCGAGGCCTTCCTGTCCCGGTGGGCCCGGGAGCTCGCGATGGGGTCCGGGCCGGCCAGTCTCCAAGGAAACAGAGATCGGCGCCCACGGAAAGTTACTCTAGCCTAAGGATAAAATAGGACACACAGAAAATAAGCAAAAGCATGTTTTTTAAAGAGATGGGGATGGGTAGCCCAGAGGACAAACTGAGTCTGCAATCCCTCCGTAAAAGGAACTTAGTAATTTTTGCCAGGGAATGCCTTGACAGGACAGGAGGCGGGCAAGCGGGAGAGACGGGAACTGGGGTGGCAGTGAGGAGGCGCAGCAGGCGGTCCAGTGGGAGAGGGAGGGATTGGGCTAAGGTTGGTGGTGATGGAGAAAAATGCCTTCTGACGGAAGGAAAAATGCCTTCTTTACTAGTACTATTATTCACTGATGCGATAAATGAGTCAATAAGCCCGATGCGATTGAATAACAAGTAGAAATGCATTGTATTCAATTCATCTTCTTCGCAAATTCGTCATGCTAGCTTTTGCTGTTCTTGGGTATCATTATGGACAGATGATTTTTCAAGTATATTGTATTACTTAATGCCAGCCAATATTCTCTTTTACATGCTCACATTGCCACAACTTCAGCCAGTAGGAGCCTTTTTTAGATTGTTTCTTGTGTACTTTTGAATGACTCAATTATTTAAAGCTTTGCTTAGTGGCCCAACAAAGCATAGGAGTTCTAGGATTATCTTATACCCCGCAGCCTCAGACTGATGTAGAGTCAGTCAGCTATTGCTCCAAGAAACCTTAGCTCCTTGGGAGAACAAGAGCATTAGAAGCTGAAATCTGGGCATTAGAGTGCATGATGGGGGTGACTTTTCTACCAGGCCATTTCAGTAGGAAAAAAGCCAAAATTTTCATAATTGTTTTGTAAAGGCATGACTTCATACTAATATGTTTGATTCAGTTCTAACAGTACACTGCTCTTACTCAGATTGTGTGGCCTACAATTGGCCTTCCTTGTCACTAATCCTGAAATCTAGGTTCCTATCAAAATATACAGTTATTTACCTGCTTTGTGTGATAAGACAATAGCTCAAAAAAAATACACTATCAATACAAACAGTACAACTACTGAATACACTTTTTGTTTTAGACTGCAAATGCTTAAGAATGTGTTGCCAAATTACTTTGTTTTAGAGTCAGTCACTCATAATCCCTCACACCGTGTGGCTATGCAAGGTCTTACCTGACAGAGAGTTTGGTTCACTTGTTCCCATTCACTTTTCATTTTGAGCGGCTGCAACCTAGCCCGAACCCCCATTTTCTGCTCTACCTTTTCATTTTTCCATAAGACTTATAAACTCCCAATATACTAGATAATTAACTTAATAATAATAATATGTTTTTATTATTGTAGTAGTAGTAGTAGTATTTCCCCCTTCCTCATGGGAATGTAAGCCTCATGGAACAGTGGTTTGATTCCCTGGACCCTGGCAGCTGTTCCCTGAAGGCAGGACTAGGAAGGCGGGGCTGGACTCTGGAGATCGCGGGATCTACTGGGCCAGGCACCACAAGGGCTGTGAGAGATAGTCTTCCCTGACCGAAATGGCAGAAGCCACTCCAGGCTGCTCCCAGACACCCATTCCCCTCCAGTGCTTTCCCTCAGTTCTGCAGGGCTCGGGGATAGGCTGTGAGAAGAGCATTAGTGCTGAGCCTACCCCCTGGACTTTGAGCATCTGGAAGGTTTAAGCCTCCAGAAGAAGGAGAGTGAGGCAGGGAGCTGTGCCTTATGAGCAGGGTGACCACACTCCTGGTTTGCCCAGAGCAGTCCCAGTTTACAGCTGTTGTCCTGCTGCATTACTGATCACACTCCTCTGAGGACCAGGTGCAGGGATCAATGCGTTGGAGGGGAGGAGGGGAGGCCCAAGAGTCAGGATGTAAGTGCTCCAGGAGAGAGGGAATGGCCAGCTAGGGAGGAGGCAGCCCCTCCACCATTGGGGTCTAGCTTAGTTAAATGCATGTTGGGGACCTGGGGAGACAACAGGAGAACCGAGACATATCTGCACACCTATATATGACACATCAGAAACAGACAGACGGGCACTGGCACCAGTTAGAGACTCAAGCAGAGGGAGGTAGGGGTCATTTCTCTGTTGTGGGCCTGGGCTGGTGACAGAGGGATATTGGGCCCAGGTTGAAGGGGCAGGGAAGAGGGAGGAGGGCAGGTGAGGCCCAGGGTAGTAATATGGTCTTTATTTTTGCAAACTGAAAATATGTTTCCAGCTTAGGCCAAGTATAAAATTAATACACAACTCTTCATAAAAGAGTCAAACAACACAGAAGCATACAAAATGATACAAGCGAAAAGATCTTCGGCTCTCTCATACCCTGGAGAGACTCTACCAGGTGGAGACAGGGCTGTGAGCCTCTATCTGGCAGGAGAGAAACCCCTGGTTGAAGCAGTTAGACTGTCCGACGCTGGGCGGCTGGAAGGGGCCCAGGGAGTGGGGGTGGAGATGGACCAACTCAGAGGCTCCAGAGCTAGGGGGAGGGTGCAGTGGGTGTTACAAAGCAAGGCACAGGCCTTGCTCATCAAGCCCTTCACACCTCAAGGAACTTCCTCCTTCCATTGCTTCTCAGATGTCGGCTCTTCACCTGGGTAGGGAGAGGGTGGAGGGAGTCTTCCGGAGGCAGGTCCTAGATGAGCAAATGGAAGGGGCTGGAGGGTACCCTGAGTGAGTGGTCAAGGAAAAGAGGGTCCTCAAGGGACTACCTGTGGGGCCTCCAGGGAAGGCCCAGGAGTATCCTGACCAGGTGAGGCTTTTGCCAGCTGCCTTAGTGGGGTCCTCATGCAGCCAGAGGCTGCCCCCCGCCAGGCAGCCCCTGGCTCTGGACTCCCAGGGGCTGTGCAGAAGACTGAGACTGCTCCACCCCTGCCCCAGGCCCTAATGGGGTCGACCCTACTCCTGACCACAGTTGTCCCTTGGGACCTCTCTGGACCCAAGGTTGATAATGTCACCAGAACTTTAAAGAACACTTCTGAGCAGGAACCAAAAAGATTATTACCCAGGTGGCCCCTTTCTGCCCTTTAGCAACTCCAAAGGAGCACAACACATGTCCCACTCGTTGCAGACATCCTTCTGCATTCCCATCTCAGTGCACACGTACGTTTAGCTGCTGTCCTCAGTGTGCACACACTCTCAACCTTTACAGAGTTTCATGGATCCACCGTGTTTGTCCACGTTCCATTTTCAGTGTGCTGTGACCTCCCTCCAGGTCACCTACTGAAGAGCTTGCTGAGCCCTTCATTTACTTCTGCCCAGGCATTTGGCTTGAGGTAAAATCAACACCGTTGCTTCTGTCTTTCCCTTCCTCTCCAAGGTATCCTCTGGGAAAACGGGACTTCCAAGCCATCCAGTGTGGAGAAGCCACGATAGTTCTTACCACACATTTATACCCTGCTCTCCGGAAAAGCTAAATCCATCACACTGTTTGCGTCACCAGTTTCTCTACAGCCCTGCAAGTGCTGGGTATGTGTGTGTGCTGGGTATATATATGTGTGTGTGTGTGTGTGTATACACACATAAATTCCTTTGTATCATACACACACACACACACACACACACACATATACACCAGCACTTGCATGGCTGGAGAGAGAGAGACTGTGTGTATGTTTAGCAGGTATGTAGTTAATCTCCCCATTATAGATGAGAAAACTGAGGACTAGAGGGATAAAGTCACTTTTCCCAGGGTCACTCAGGTAGGGAAACTGGCAGCTCCAGGTCTAGAGGTCACATCTAACCCCAAGAAGTGCTCTGTCAGGCAAACCACTCTGCTTCTGTAGACAGCAGGCTCTTCTTACTTCTGCTATCCCTTGTCCATGGAGGAAAACAAACACAGCCTGTCCCCTCATGGTTCCTGTGTCACGCAGACCAGGTTCTCAGCTTCACCCTGGCCCTTCCTGAAGCCTGCTAGATCCAGGTCCTGAAGAGTTCCTCAGAAGACAGCACAGCGCTCGTGGCACAAGCATCCACCTCTTCCTTTCTGCAGCTGATTAACCTCTGCGGTGAATTGGTTACTTTCTGAAAAATAATTTTTGTTAATAATCATTAGATGCTAGTAGTAGTAAAGAATATTATTAAAATCCCAACTATTAATTAATTTTTTTTCTTTTCTTTCTTTCTTTTTTTTTTTTTTTGAGACATGGTCTCACTCTGTTGCCCAGGCTAGAGTACAGGGGCATCATCATAGCTCACAGCAATCTCAAACTCCTGGGCTCAAGCGATCCTCCTGCCTCAGCCTCCCAAAGTGCTAGGATTACAGGCATGAGCCACCACACCCAGCCTGATTAATTAATTTTCAATCAGCAAAAAACCTCAAAAGCGATTCCAACCTGTAGATCAGGGGCTTCTGACATTTGCTGGGATCATATCCTAGTTCACTGCCCTACAGTGCCCTTGGGGCCTTCCTTGATCAGGGCTCCCTGCTCCGGGACCCTGTCCCACAAAAGCCCAGAATGTAATTATGGTAAAAAAAAAAAAAAAAAAAAAAAAAATTCTAACCCTGATGCACCAGAGAGCTCTGAGAATAATGACCTGGTCTGAGATGTTTTACGAAAACAGTACTTAGCACAGTGGCTAGTCCAAAGGGAGTGCTCCATAAACTTCTTCCCTACTTGCATTTCATATTCCTGCCACTTTTTCTCCCAGCAACCCCAATACATAATCATAACTAGTTGTAAACACACAAATGTCAACTTTTCAGAGGGATTCTCCCACCTATTGCTAGCCTGCCCATCTCCACCAAATTCTCTGGGTTCTTCTACAGTTATCTCCCACGGCCTTTCCCATCATCACTCCCAAGAGTGGCACATGGGCATAGACAAGTAGGCACAATAGTTTCCCCCACCTCAGACCTCCAGGAGACATCTGCTTCATTGAGCCAGTCACCCTTGATCCTTGTTTGTCTTTGTGTCCATGGGCAAATACCAACAGGAAAAGACAACATGCAGGCAGGGCTCACTAAATGAGGGTGTTAGTGTGAAGCCCACCATCAATTCACTGCTTCTGGACCAATCAGATTCTCAGGACACTGGCTGCCTAAATCTACACTGGTTATACTCGATTATTTTTTAAATTCTAGAGCAGCACTGTCCAATAGAAATACAATGTGAGCCACATATGCAATTTTAAAAATCTAGTAGCACATTTTAAACAGTAAAAAGATTAGCCAGGCATGGTGGCGTGTGCCTGCAGTCCCAGCGACTCGGGAGCCTGAGGCAGGAAGATCACTTGAACCCAGGAGTTTGAGGCTACAGTGAGCCATGACCACACCATTGTACTCTAGCCCAGACAAGAGAGTGAGACCCTGTCACACAAAAAAAAAAAAAAGAAAAGAAGAAGAAGGAGAAGGAGAAGGAGGAATTAATTATAATAATGTATTTTATTTAAAAAATACTTTCAAAATATTATCATTTTAACATGTAATCAAAAAATTATTGAAATAGCTTACATATTTTTGTACTGTCTTCAAAATCCATTATTTATTTTATTAATACATTTACAACACATTTAATTTGGACT
This sequence comes from Lepilemur ruficaudatus, assembly GCA_963574885.1. NCBI lineage: Eukaryota > Metazoa > Chordata > Mammalia > Primates > Lepilemuridae > Lepilemur > Lepilemur ruficaudatus. Next base: position 18,044 of record CAUYRT010010687.1, read on the forward strand.
AGCCACATTTCAAGTGCTTAATAGTCCGATGTGACTAATGGCTAATATATATTGGACAGTGTAATTCTAGAACATTAAAGTACAAGAAACAGCATAATTTCAGAATTTCAGAAGGTACAAAATTGTGGTCCCACGGGTTAGAACTAACTTTCAAGCAAAGCTCAGCTAATTTTTTTTAAAAATTTGAATTAGTTCTCAACAGTTAAAAATCAGGAAGTTCATCATAAGGATGTGGATTTCTGGGTTTCTCATTTAAAAGTGGGAAACCCGACAGCGCTGGCTCACAGTCCTTCTTGGTAGCAACATGCAGAGCTGAGAAGCAGCTGCTCCTTTAGACAGAACGTGCTTGCTGTGGCCCCCACCCCCGCCCCATCGCGTTACATTCATTGCACTGCACACCGTTTGTTTTTTTCCTGATACTTGGCCGGCCCCAGAGGCATCTGAGCTCACAAACTCCACTTTGTATGAAGCACACAAGGTCATACTTGGGATGGCCCATTGAAGAATTACTAACTTTGGGCCATTTTTATGCTTGCTACCCACATTACAGTGGAATATGACAGCAAGAAGAGAAAGAATAAAGTGAGCCACAAAAAGGAAAGGAAGACTCTTTAGTATCAAAGTCCCCCATTCCCATGAAGCAATTATAGATAAAAGACAAGAAAAATAAACTCTGTTTTAAAATAGAAAATATACACTGGGCAGAATTAAAATAATTTTCCTTGCATGTATATTTTTGCTTTAAACTGTTACTTGGTGGTATCAACTTTAATGGAAAGAAATTTCTTATGGCATATTTCAGAGTGCAACCATCACCAACTGTAAAATTTTAGATGTAGACATGAAATGTCTCATCCATACAGATAGATTAAACACAAACTCAGTAGGGCTTTTTGAAGAATTGTCAAGGATGTCTGACTGGTAATTTTCCATGGTTTAGTTGGAAAGATGAGTGCATTTTGCAAGGATGGCTGGAAATCACTTTTTAATAGTTTGGAGGATTATCTATAAGTAACACAAATGTTGAGATGCAGCTAGGCTATGCTAAAATCATGGCTGACAGTTCAGTGTCTGGTTACTAAAAAATAAAATAAAATCAAGACTGAGAGAGGGGAGATGGCAGTAGTGATGCACAGCTCCAGAATGTGTTTGGGATTTAGCGGACACTATGATCTACTTCTCACACAACACTGTGGGGAAATGCATAGACTCAGAGAATTTGTCCACTTCAAAAATCTTGGAGTGAAAACAGAAAAAGTTAAAAGCCATATGGAAAGGAATGCACTTAGGAACACACATCAGAATGACATAGGAAGGATGGTAAAAGAGAAGAAAGAAGCAAAAGGCAGTCAGGAGTAGTGATATCCATCTGCCCTGGATGAAATTGGTCAGACTATCAAAGAATCTTCTTGTCTCTGGTCTCATTTAAGCTATTTGGTTTTCTGCAAAAGCTAATTTTAGAGTGTGGCTCTTAATGCATCAGGATCCCTGGGAGATCTTACCAGTTGAGGACTCTTCTTGTGTACCTGAAATCCTATAAGTAATTGACCCTTTACATGGTTCTTTTCTTGTGTTTTTACTCTGTTCCTCACTAACAAGGCTCTGGGGCTTGGGGAGATCCTCAAACTCCTGATCTTGAGGTAGGAAGGAAAACTCTGCTGGGCCTCTGCATATAGGACCAGCAGAGGACAAATGAGGGAGAGGGTTAGGAACGTAAGGGCCTGTGAGTAGAGGGTAAGCATGGGCAACAGAGTTGAGAGAGAAACCACGAGTGACTCATTGGCGGTGCCCAGCTGAGGAAGGCTGAACTTCTCACCACATGTGGAAAAGAAGTGCCAGTGACATGCCTCAGCCAGGAATGCTCCCCTACCATTATCACCATTTTGGATTCGTTCAGGGAATTCCTCTTTTATTCTAGGTTTCTACTTCCACTTATGGCAGAGGAACACAGATCAACCCTCCTCAGATAACAACTTTTAAAACTGATCAAAATATAAAACCAGATTCCCTGAGTCACCATAGAGCAACCAAGAGTGGACACTTAGAAGAAAGGAACGTCACTGGGTGAGTGTCCCATTTTTTTTTACAACTCCTCACCTGAGGCCATGTTCCACTTGGTGCCATGAATAGTGGAAGTCTTACTGGCTTTAAGAACCAAAAAACAGAGACTGGTGCAAACACAGAAGTTAGAAAGTGAGAGAAGAAATCCTACAAAGGAGAGAGCCAGAAAGGGGAAGCTACAAATTCTATACATAAATTCTCCCCAAATCTCTGACTGACCTCTGAACAGGTGTGGGGAAAACTCTAACCAGTCCAATAAGACTAAAAAGTCTAATAGATATCAACTGCTTACTGCATTGGAGACCAAAGTTTGAAATTTGCATTCTTCCAAGTTAACTGCTTACTTAAACAAACAAATAAAACAATCAATAGTTTTCAGAGGAACATAACAGAGGAACAAAATCTCTACAACATATTATTGAAACCATCCAGAATATAATCAAAAATCACTAGATATCTAAAAAACAGGTAAATGTGGCCTATACCAAGTAAAAAACAATCAGTAGATGCCAACCTTGAGAAATGACCCACCTGGTGAAATCAGCAAAAATTTTAAAGTAATAGACAAAGATAAATATATATATATTTTTGAGACAGAGTCTCACTCTGTTGCCCAGGCTAGAGTGCCGTGGTGTCAGCCCAGCTCACAGTAACCTCAAACTCCTGGGCTCAAGCAATCCTCCTGCCTCAGCCTCCCAAGTAGCTGCAACTACAAGCATGCGTCACCATGCCTGGCTAATTTTTTCTATATATTTTTAGTTGTCTAGCTAATTTCTTTCTATTTTTAGTAGAGACGCGGTCTTGCTCTTGCTCAGGCTGGTCTCAAACTTCCGAGCTCAAACGATCCTCCCACCTTAGCCTCCCAGAGTGCTAGGACTACAAGCATGAGCTACTGTGCCTGGCCCAAAGATATTGTAATTATGCTCAAAGACATACAAGCAAATATTATCATAATAAATAAGGAAATGAAAAAATCTCAGCACAGATATTTACTATAAAAAAAGAACAAAATGAAAATTATATAATTGAAAAATATAATATCTAAAATTTAAAAACAAATTCACTGGATGTGCCTAAAATCAGATTGGTGATAACAGAAGAGTCAGTGAACAAGAAGATAGGTTAATAAAATTATCCAATCTGAAAAATGGAGAAGGAAAAAATGTTTTTTATAAAAATGAAGGGAGCCTCAAGGATTGGTGGGGACAACATCTAAAGATCTAACATATATGACATTGGAGTTGCAAAAGGAGAGGAGAGAATGGAACAGAAAAAATATCTGAAGAAATATGGCTGAAATTTTCCCAAATTATGGTGAAAATATAAATTTACAAATTAAAGAAGTTCAATAAACTGCAAGTAAGATAAATATAAAGCAAACCACACCTGTAGGCATGTTACAGTTAAACTGCTAAACACTGATGATAATTTAAAAGCAGCAACAGAAAAAGAACACATTTCATATAGGGGAGCAATGTTAAAGATTACGGTTATTTTCTCATCAGAAACAATGGAAGCCAGAAGACAATTAAACAATAGTTTTAAAGTAGTAAGAAAAGATTATTGTCAACCAAAAATCCAGCAAAAACATCCTTCAAGAATGAAGGCAAACTACAGGCATTTTCAAAAAAAAAAAAAAATCTAAGACAATTTCTCACCAGCAGACCTGCATTACCAAACCTATGACAGGAAGTTTTTCAGACTAAAGGGAAACCATACCAAATGGAAATGCTATATGTGGTCTACAAGAGATATACTTTAAATGTGAATATACAGATAGGTTTAAAGTGTATCTCCTGAAGGCACAATATAGCTGGTCTTGTTTTCTGGATTTTTTTTAAATGTATAGATACATTCTGAAAATCTCTGTCTTTTAATTGGTGTATTTAGTCCAAAACTGATATGCCATGCAAACAGTGAGCAAAAAAAGGGCTATATTGATATCATGATAAGGAATATTACCAGAAATAAAGAAAAACATATCATAATGATAAAAGACTCAGTTGTTCAGGCAGACATATCAATCAAAATTTGAATGCACCTAAAACAGAGCCTCAAAATACATGAACAAAAAATTGACATTAAGGGAGAAACAGACACTTCTACATTCATAGTGGTATTTTGAAATCCTTCTCTCAATAGTACTAGAACAACTACACAAAAAAACTAGTAAGGCCAAAGACGATCTGAACAATGCCATAAAGCATTTTGACCTAATTGATATTAGAAAACACTACCCCAACAACTGCAGGATATATATATCCTTTCATGCCTCAGGGTACTATGAACCCCTCAAGCTCTTGCTGAAGGGGAATAAAGGCCCACCCTGTCCCCTGTATTTGATACACCACATTGCCTTATGTATAGCAGTAAGCCATTCAGTCAGAGTAGGACGGAGGGGGAGCTGATGAGAGGGACATTGCTAAGCTTTATGAAAAGGAGAAAATTAAGTGAGTCAATATCTGTAAAGCCTTAGAACAATACCTGGCACTTAGCTCTGTACTAGTGCCAGCTAAAGTTGATATGACTACCTGGTCCTGGAAGTACTGGAGAGAAAAGGAGAGTGGGCATTAGGATAACAAGGTGGAGGGGTGTCCTGAAGACTGGATTACATATTCATCCTGTGTAGGGAGAGAAAGGGCCATGCAGATGTCACAAGAGTGACTCCTTCCAGAGTGACTCCAGACTGATAAGGAACTACAGGCTCCTTATCATGTATAAGTTGCAAGCTGTTCCAGCTCTGGTCGCTTTCCAGAGCTATTGGCTCCCTCTTCCCAGGAGAGAATTATGAGAAATCCCTGGGATGACAGGGATAGGGCTTTTTGTTTCTGTTTTTGTTTGTTGTGGTTATTGTTTTGTTTAGTTGCACTGCTTTGTGTGGTTGAGCTGTCAGGGTGGGGGAGCGGACATCTGGGGAGGTAGCTAGATGGGCCACTGGGGGAGCTGCTGGAGACCTGCTTTTCTTTTTCCACCACCACGGCATGGGCATACAGGGCCCATCCCCACTAGAGAGACTCAGACCTGTGGTCCAGTGTCCTCAGGAGTAAGAAAAGAATCCTGGGCTTGTGAGAAGCTTGGAATACAGGTGGGCACCCCTAACCCCAGGTAGTCACTATGAAGGTCCAGACTGCTGCCCTCTCACCCCACCCCACCCCAACAAAAGGCAAAGCATAATCCATGCCTCCCACGTTCATACACATGTTCTTTGCCCTGTGAACAATGAGGCTTTGGCATGTGAATCGAATATGTTGTGTTGGGACATGTTATTGGGTAGAGTTGTTACAATTGTGGGAAGGGGCCAAGAATGCTAGGCAGGCCAGTCCGGAAGGGTAGGACTATGCATGACTCCTGAAGCACCAAGCATCCTGGGATGGGCAACACATCTGTTCTCTGGGCTGTGCCAGGTCCTGGGGGAAAGCCAAGGTGGCCTGCCTCAGGGAAGTCACCGTGCCCTGGAGAAGGGAGGTCTCTCCCAGTCCCTCTGGTTAGACAGGAAGTCCTATAAGTACCCTTCTCCTCTCTCTGTGCAAATGCCTCTAATCCCACGAAACGTGTGCCTATGCCCAACTAAGGCCCAACCTACGTCTGGTCAGTGTCATTCTGAAAGGAAAAAACAACACTCTTACCAAGGTGTCTGGGAGGACCACCACAGGGCAACAGGAGTACCGGAGCAGCTGGCCCGTTTTCCAGATGGAGAGCGGCACAGCCACGAGGATCAGCATGAAGCCAACAAATGCAAACAGGGCCAGCGCCAGGGGAAGGACCTCTCCTGGAAACATAAAGATAAGAACAGGCTTAGAAACAGCGGTGAAGACAAAATCTCCAATCTGGGCCTCCTCCAGTTTCCTGGAATTGGGTCTGCACATTGGCCGAGATGCAGATACCAACATCCTGAGTTTGATATTTGCCCTGGTGACTAAAATCATAATACCACCAGTAAAACTATTTTTCTAGAATCCAGATGAAGGCATGGTTTCCAGAAAGCTCCAGGGAAGATTAAAATCTTTTTCTGGGGAAGGGAAAGGGAGGGGCATCATATGTTATGCCACTAGTCGTGTTAGCACGTACCTTGGCACTGCTGCCAGGAGGAAGGCAGAGTGCCAGGCCCCCAGCAGGATGAGGGGGAGGTGCTGAAAGAGAACAGCACAGAACAGTGCTGGGCGGTAACTAAAACAAAGCGTTTCACAATTTGCTCTTTGCATCGATTCATATTATAGAGGAAATACTAAGTTCAGAAAACAGTCACTAATGACCATGACTTATCAAGCCTCTATTACGTGTGCTAGAGCCACTGCCTCCTTCCTGCACCGTGCTAGGGGCTGGACGTGTAGTCACTTGTTCTTCACAACTTTAAGAGAGTGAGTATCCTTGCTTCTATTAATATAAAAAGGATTCTATGCTCAGAATGGCTGCATGACTTACCCGAGGTCACACAGGTAGGGCTGGCTCCAAAGACCAAGGCTATTTTGCCAAATAAATGTAGCAGAAAGGGCCAGATCTGAGCATCTGGAGATGCAGAAGAGGGGATGGGTTATTTTCTCATCTCTCTATTCTATGCAACCTCAAGCAACTGATTTAGCCTCTGGGCTGGGCAGCTTCCCCACAGAGTGAAGGATCGCTCAGCCAACGAGGCTGTGCGGAAGCTGGTGAACTTACACATGTGACTGAGGGCACTATACATTGTTTCAGGGCTTTCGGAAAATATTTTGCTAGTATACATCAATACACAAATGTCCATACCCTTTCACCCACTGCTGTGATTTTAATTCCAAAAAATAATTCCAAGGAAGGAAACAATTATATGCATAAGTCAGCTCTTGGCAACATCTGGACTAGAGCAACAGCCTCATAACTGATTACATGTATTGGCACATCCATATATTGGCTCACTGTGCATCTTTTTAAGAAACGAGGTAGATCCATATGCACTGACATGAAAAGATGTTCAAATATACTTCTAAGTGAAGACAAGCCAGGTACATAACAGCAGGTTCGGTCTAGTCCCATTTGTGTGTGAGCATTGGTATCACACAAGCAGTGACTGGAAGATTAAATGCCAAACTTGCCAAAGGAAACCTCCTGAATGGTGTGGAAGAGAACAGAGCACATTTACCTCTTACTTCATATACTTCTGTGTTGTCTGGATTATTAAACATGCTTGACTTATGTGATTTTTAAAATTATTAATAGTACAAAATGGTAATCAGGAAATCTGCACGGAAAATGTTATGGATATGATGTTTGTAAAAAAGTGGGCACAAAGTATATATGTAGGACTACAGCATGTGCCTACACATGGGCAATGACTGAGCCCCTTGGAGAGCAATTTGGAAACAGTGATCTAAATTCAAATGTGTATGCCTTTGACCAAGCAACAATACTTCCATGAATTTATCCTTCAAATATATACACACCCCAAAATGATCTGTGTACAAGGAAATTAATTCATGCATTGGCTGTGATAGCAAAATATTTGGGGGAAAAAACCTAAATGCTTATCAATATGGTACTAGTTAAATTAGTTATTATATATTCACACAATGGAATACTACGCAGCTGTAACACAGGATAAAGGAATGTCTTTATCAATATGGAAAAATCTACAAAATATATAAAGTGAAAAAGACCCAATCCAGAACAGTACCTAAAGTATGCTACAATTTGTGCTAAAAAAAAAAAAGGGCAACAGATATAAACACATTCTCATTTACTTGTATATACATTAAAAAGTCTTCAGAAGGATATATAAGAAGCTAATACCTATGGGAGAGAGTGTGGGAACTAAAAAGATGGGGGAGAGGAGTGAAAAAGAGAATTTCTATGTGTATCTCATATTTTTGGAACCATATAAATGTACTACATATTCAAGATAATAATTAGTCCTTTTAAGGCCGGGTGCGGTGGCTCACGCCTGTAATCCTAGCACTCTGGGAGGCTGAAGCGGGTGGATCATTTGAGTTCAGGAGTTTGAGACCAGCCTGAGCAAGAGCAAGACCCCGTCTCTACTAAAAATAGAAAGAAATTAATTGGCCAACTAAAATATATAGAAAAAATTAGCTGGGCATGGTGGCTCATGCCTGTAGTCCCAGCT